>VUQS01002624.1:2240-24311 GCA_015108495.1 Heterochromis multidens | reverse complement strand
GGTACTCAGTGTTGAATTAATGGTACTGATTTCCAGTGTTGTGTGTGTGTGTGTGTTTGTGTGTGTGTGTGTGTGTGTGTGTGTGCGTTTATGATTTCTCATACATGTTGTGTTGTGTTGCAGCTCCTGGGCGACTGTCTGACCATTGTTGTTGCTGCTCAATTGGGTAAAGACTTCACTGCTGAAGTCCACGCAGCTTTTCAGAAGTTCCTGGCAGTGGTGATGTCCTCCCTGAGAAGGCAGTACTACTAGAGAGCTGCAGAGGACCGTCACATGCTCTGTTTTTAAATCATGTCTCAAAGAAGCTTAAACAAATAAAACTGCGAGCATATTTTTCAACTTGTTTGTTTTTCCTTTTCCAGTGTTTACGATTCTATCAGGGTGGTGCAGAATTATTAAACAATGGGAGCCTTGTTTACAGCATAAATTAACTTTGCTATAGTGCAAGATATTAATTAGCCTATTCTTTTGTCAATAACACGGTGTATAACTAGGATTAAACAAATATAAATCCTGCATGATTGCACAGAAGGACAGGTCGTAAATTATTTATTTATTACTTATATTTGAGATATTGTGAGACAGAAGATCAAGAGAAATTAAACTACAGATAGACAGATAGCAAAGCATAAAAACCGGATTAAATCTGTAAACGCACAGCATTAAACATCGTGTCTGTGCAGCTACATTATCTCAGCGCATGTGAAAGCAGCTTCAGGTGACTCAACAGTTATGTCGACCACATAAGTCTACTGTCAGATGGCAGTCAGCCTTTCACCGAAGCAGCAACCATTTTCTGGTCCAACAGGTGAGGCTGAAAGGATAGTGAAGCACACTGCACACCTTACTTACTTTACACAACCTTTTATTGTTGAAATTAACTAGTTTGAATAGAATTGTCTATTTTCCAAGATTACAAATTCTAATCAAATATAGAAATGTATATAAAAATATAAATTTATGAAGGCTCCTGTGTTTTGTTCCTACAACCAGTGTAGCAGGCTACTTCACAAATGAGGCCGTTTTTCTTTCACATTAAAACTGCTTTTTTTTTTGTTTGTGTGTTTTTCAGGAAATGTACAGATAGCCTCTTTAAAGATACATAACACATAAAAACTGTCGGAACTCAAAATGTTAACTGTAGCAGTGTTAGTCTATGCACATCACCTGTAAAAGGAGAAGCTCAAGTAGGCAGATATCCCCCTAAGGTGGCCCTGAGAGGTCAAATGCACTGCAACTTAAGAAAACACCAGCAAAATTTCTTAACTTTTAATATGATATAGTTTTCAACTAGTCTGCGTAGTACAGCATAAAGAACTTCCGAATTTCAGCTATGCCCATTGTTTTTCAAGGTAGGCGCACCCTCATTGAGAAATAATATCACAAACACATGTGCAAGTCCATACAAGGACTATAGAGTGAGCCCAAACTTTCAAACGGCCATCAGAAGTAGGCCTACACACACACACACACACACACACACACACACACACACACACACACACAAAGAATTCACTGAAACTGAACATATTGTTAAAAAAGGTTAAGTGTGTGTTTTTGCTGACTTGTTTGTGACTGATCTGTCACTACAGACAATGACGAATCACGAAGGTGAGTTAAGGTTCAAGGCAAGGGTGGTAGCCCGTTGGCAGTCCGTGAGCTACTGACTGCCCATCTACCTGCACAGAGCCCCTGTTGTCAGAGGGGGGCAGTGTCAAAAATACGCTCTGGGCTACTCTTGCTTGGTGTTGCTGGTCTTTCAGCCAGCCACGGAGAAGAGCGAAGTTATAACACACAAAGAGCTGAACTGAAACCGAGTGTCAACAACAATAAAATATGCCAATTGCAAGCCACTGACTGTATTCTCCGATCCACTTGTCAACCAATCAGCATTGACCAAGACACAGCATCATGGTACAATAAATGAAGCATTAGGTCTGCTGTGCGGATTGTGAGAGTTTCATTAACTCATCCCTTCTTTCCCTGCTCAGTTTCAATACCGGACAAAATGATTTGGCCCCATCTCGCTATCCAAATGAAACATTTCTGCTGCTCTCTGGCAATATGCAGCACTAGCAGGTGTATTTTCCACTCTGTGCGTTATACGTTTGTCCTATATGCAGAGAAAGCATGAGAGCCATAGGGTGACTTTTTTAATAAAACACGGACTTTGACGCTTTCTAAATTAGGGCAAAAGGCGTGCTATCATTTACTAGTTACATGTGTTGCGAAGTCTTTATGTTTTGAGTTTGTGACTGACGGTTCAATTTTGTTTCCCTGTTGCACTGCTGTGTAATGGTTACCAGTGCTGCTGGTCGGCTCAGAAGGCCCAACTCCTCCCCGTTCCCCTCACAGTCCAAAGACATCCCTGACAAGTTTGAGTGTGTCGATCTATCCAGGATGTACCCCGCTTTTTTGTTTGTATTGCAGTTGAATGCAATGAGGATTCTTAAAACTATGTGTTCATTCTGGCATTGATTTCATTTTGCTTCTTTGACGCTTCTTCACATACTTACCTTGAGATGCTGACCCACTTTGAAATCCTTTAACTTTATAGGCTACCAGCATGAGATAAACTCTACACCACACAAAAGCCAAACAAACATGACAGTTTCATTGCATGTGATTTATTCAAATTCAGACTGACAGTGAATAGCATTCCGACCCCCTGCTGTTGACCGTCATCTGCTCCAGTGTGCAGTTTATCGGTATTTCTCAGACAGGGCACGAGCCACGGCATTCAGGAACTTGTCCATCGCCACATGGACCTCAGGGGTGAAGTCTTTGGGGAACATGGTGGCCAGAACCACAAGGAGGCTCTGAGCAAGAATCTGTGAAAAGACCATAATGACATTTATTTAGCAGAATCGGGGCTTACGTGATCATAAACTAGTTGTCTGAATCATAACTCAGTCTAGCCTGTGTTTGCTCATCTTCCGTGACAGAGTCACGACTTGCTGACAACATCCACGCAACTGTCCTGTTTGTTCATAGGATTAATATTTTTGCGCCACAGCAGCTCAAACGCACTTCATTTATCCTAAATGTAATTTTAGCTCGATAACCCGAATTGGGCTGCAGTTTATGAAATATTTATATTTGCTTATAGCCCTCTGTGGATGGGAAATAATTTCAGTGAAGTTCATTGTGGTCTTCAGAATCACAGTGGCAGCAAACTGAAGAATCTCTTAGCTCTGCATGTGAACCAACGTACCGAGTTAACAGGCCCGATTTTCCTAACATATCTGACCTGTACAGGAGTCCTGCCATTAATCGCAGATTTAAATAAAAGCTACCGTAGCCAGTGTTTAACCCAGCGTTTAATTTCTAGTCCAATTAATCTTCAAAGCAAACACAAAGGTTTTTCAGAACTGTTGTCATGATTTAAGAATTTCCTTTTACCTTGAAGTTTGCAGGGTCCACCCGCAGAGTGAAAGCATGCAGCTCACTGAGGGTAAGAAGACTCCCTGCCAGGTCGTCGATTTTGCTCACAGCCTTAGTAACAGCAGCCATTACAACTCCTCCGTGCTTCCTAACCGGGGCAGAGCCAGGGCTCAGGTCCTTCCAGTGGGAGAAGTAAGTCTTGGTCTGAGGGTACACTGCCAGCATCCTGGGTAAAAACATAGGCGAATAAGGCAGTAAGTAATACATAAAAATGCAGCAGCAGGTTAAATCAGTCAGTTTGAAGTCTTAAATCTCTTTTTTTTTTTTACCTGGAGATAGCATCACTGCCAATGTCTTCCGTCCTGCCCGACACTTTAGCCCAAAAGGCCTTGACTGTGTCCTTGTCCTTAGCAGAAAGGCTCATCTTGCCTCTTGATTTGTTTTTTTGTTTTTTTTCTTTTGGTTGAAGTTCAATGCCGCGTTCGGCGCTAACAGAGGGGTTTTATAGATGAAGCAGGACATAGGCACACCCAGTCCCCTTCAGAGATAGTGCTATAGGCGTTTGGAAGGGTTCCAAATGATATGTAACAGCTTGCATGAGATAAACACAAAACAAAATTCTCAAGGTGTCTCAGAAGAATAGCTTATAATGGAAGACGAAACAATCACAACAATTTCTCACGGACTTCGCTTGTTAAGCAGTTATCCTATTGAAAAGTACAAAAGCTGACAGCTAGTGAAACCCTCGGATTCAACCTGCTCAAGCAGTGGTATTGTTAATGCTTTAGTGTTAAAAACTGGCTGATAAATTAAACGACACGTATGGGATCTTGTGTACAAGCCAAATAAGTTATCGCTTCACATTTGCCCCAAAATGGAAATGCAGTCTTAGGGTATGATAAAGGTCTATAAATAACTTTCAGTTTGGATCAAATCCAAACATTTTTGCCTCACACCATTTAATTAATAAATCTAAACAGGATTTTTCATTTTAGCTGATTAAACAAGTGTTTATCCTCACAAATCATATTGTTATTTCCTCGGCAGTTACAACCGAGGAAATAATAATAAACCAATTCACCAAAATATAAGAGAATAAGGGAGGTTTAAATATAACTTATTCTAACTGCTATTGCAATATTTTATGTATGTATCCATATTTACACTTAAAAAATATTTATGTCCAAAATGTTGATTGTAAGTAATTTGATTTCATGCAATTTTTCCATGTTATTTTGTTACATAAGTATAATGTAAAACGTTTAATTTAATGGAATCTAGTCAAATTAAATGTACTTGATTGGTGTACATTCAGCTTATACCAAGCATATTTTGATTTTATATATTTCAGTTGCATTTTACTCAAAATTATTGCTTCATTTTTACGAGGGCCAATAATCATTTTTATTGCACATATGCATGTATGTATGTATGTATTTACTTTCTAATTAACTATCCTTCTAATTGCAATTCCATATGGCAAACATATGAGAACAAATTAAATCAGTACGGTTTAATAAGCAGTGGATACTGATTTGAAATCTATGTTCTACAATTAATTAATAGGCCTGTTGGGTATGCTATCAGTTACAAACATGATAACTATGCCATTCGTGGTGCCCTTTTTTTCTTTTTACTGTGAGGCTTATCGCTTCAGTGGGTGGGTCTGCTTAAAAAGAAACAAGATAATGCAACAGCAGCAGCCTCAGTGACTGCAGCACGACATATCGATGTGGTTAAAGTTGCGGATTCACTTTTGGGACTATTTTATTTCATTGCGTTGCAGGAAATTACATTTTGGGTAGTTTTAGTTAATGTTTAGGCTTGTTGTTCTCTTTTTCGACCACTAAAAACCTGCTTAGAAAGACTTGTGCTGGTCACCATCTGCCACAGGCTGATTTGCTTCAGTTAAATGTAGGCTACGTGTGTGTGCACTCATGCAGTAAGAAAACCTCAAGGTCAGATTAGGCTGCAGAGCGTCGCTGCGGAGGTCGAAAGAACGTCTAATTTTTGCAGGTAAAAATAGTTGACAAAGTCTGCGCAGCCATATAGACTACTAGTAACGAGTTAACTGAACCCATAAAATCTCTCCTATCTTCTTATTGAACTGCCTGAAATCTTTCTTTGTAAACCTTGTAACTATGCACCTCTCTCAGTCATACCCGGCCATGTCCAATATGGTTACGATATGACAACACGTACAAGCAGGTGTCTGTTATGCCACACTAATTGTTTTCCAGCAGCGACCTCTTGTGGCAAAGAGGAGAATTGCTCTCATCTCATCGTTTGCCTTGTTCATCTGCAGGTCTATTCAAAGGGAGCTTAAAGGGCAATAAAGGGGACAATTAGCAACGCACCGCATATTTTCCACCCTGCATTTATGAACAAAATGTGAGTATTATAGTATATATAGTATATTTTATGTTTGTTTACATTATCTGTGAGATATTGACTTTGAGCTTCATGGTGATGGGTTGCTGGTTTGGACGTGGTCTTGCAGTAGAGTTACGTAAATAACCCGGTTTGAATGCGTTGTGAGTTCATTGCTACTCAAATAAATAAACACTAGTTCTGTTTAGTGTTTGTGGAGTAAACCAGACCCGTGTTGCTACACCTATTGAATATGACGAGCAGAGTTTTGATGAATTTGTTTTTGTCCCAGTGGCTTTTATGTCTGTTTGTTTGTTTTGTCCTTCTTGTTTAAAATAAATAATTATAAATTTTACTTATAGGACCTCATGATCCAGTTCCTGCATCTTCTTGCTGTCAGAATCCACATGGGAAACGTCTGAAGCCCACTCAGCCCTGTTAGTGCTTGTGTAAAATCCAATCCTTAAGGACATCTACACCCTTGACTTTAAACTTCAATCTCCAGCCTCCACTGATTCTCCCTTGGTATGGTGTCTCTCTTACAAATGTCCAAACAAACAGAGGTTCAAATGTATAATGACTGTTTTCAACAATGTAACTGTGACCATATATTTTTCTCTCAAGGCAATGAAACTTTATTTTTAACCATGTTTTTGTCTCATCTCATTAACTGCAGTTATACTTACTATACTGTTTATGTTGATTAACATTTTCCCTTAAAATGTTGTGAAACGAGCTGTGCCAATACTACTTAATAAATATTAAATCTTTGGCTGTATCTGTATTTTCAGTGGACACATACATAATTTCGTCAAATACTTACTAAGTCATATCATTGGAGACAAACCAGGCCTCTGCTCCGCAGACACAAAGATCTGCTTATGCAAGAATTTAAATTTTTTTTTTTATCAAAAACGGGCATACATGTATAATCTAGTTTTTAAAAAAGAAAAAAGTTGTGTCCGCTGTATAAGATGTTAATTAAAACATAATAAAATGACTTGCAAATCATTTAAAACCTATATTTAACTGAAAATTGTACAAACCAAATGAGATTTCATTATTAATTTTAAATACATATACTCTTTTGAAATTGAAGCCAGCATGTTTCAGCGAATTTAGGACAGTGGCATGTTTATCAGTGTATTTCATCAAGTCGTCTTTTAGCAACACTATTTAAGCCTTTTGCAAGTGAAGCAGAAATAGTTTTCCATTTTTGCTTGATATAGGATTTCAGAAGCCTTAACAGTTCTGGGCCTTCTTCATCGTGTTTTTCATTTCATAATGCATCAAATGTTTTTAATGGGTGACAAGTGTGTACTGCAGGCAGGAGATTTTAGCAAACCCTAACATTGGAGTATGAGCAGAGTGTGGTTAGGGCATTGTCTCTATGAAATAAGCAAGGGCTTCCTTGCAAAGACCTCATCTGGACTGCAGATTATGTTGCTCCAAAATGTTCTGAATTAATGGGGCCTTCACACATGTGTGAGTTGCTTATGCCATACTATGTACCCATCATAGATAATGAAATATTTGTACAAGAAAGCAAGTATGGCAAGTTTTGAAATACACCAAATATCATAGAAACTAGGATGGTACAAAGTACAAAGTGCAGGCTTTTGTTATTTGTCCTGTTGTCCTGTTTTAATATACTTAATAATTTTGAGTACAATTATTTTTCATATTTTTTATTTATGTGAATATAGTAGATGTGTAGCATTCTTTTCATTGTTTAGTAAGATTGTTTAAATGTTTGTAATAAATATCAAGTGATCACAAGTTTATTTTGTTTTCCAAAAAATAAATAAAATAAAATAATAATAATAATAATAATAATAATAATAATAATAATACTTGTTCAGGAACATTGTACATGTATTCAAATTGTTATGTATTTCAACGGTTATAAGCTGTTACTGTAATGTACATAACAAAGTCATCATTAAATAATGGAATATTTAGAATCCCCATATATCATTCCCTGTATGCCTATATGTTGTCAATACAAACAATGGCAGTAAGAAACATAGTTTTAAATAGATCTATATTGCATTATTATCACTTTGACCTTCAGATCAATCTATTGACCTTGAAAGAGAGGTCAAAGGTCAAATGTGACATAATATTTTAAATCCTTATATGGTACTTTCTATATGTTGACAATACACACCACACTTGTAAGAATCATTGTTTCTAAGTTATGAGGCTTTTTGTCAATTTTAGACCAATCAATGATTAAGATGACCTTGAAGACCTTGGTGGATGTAAGGCAAATCATAATAGATTGTTGACATAAACCCACTCTACACCCCTACAAAGTTTTATCAGAATTCATTCAAAGCTTTTCGAGCTATTGTGTTTACAGACAGAATGATGACACGCACACAAACACTACCAACAACATAACCTCCTTGGTGGAGGTAACAGTGAATGTGTTTGCAATGTGATGGACAGACTTTCAGCCTTAATTCAAGGGGTTTAACAAGAGAATTCCATTAACTTAAGGAATTACAACCATTTTATACAGTCCCCCAATTTTAGGGGCTCAAAGTAATTGGACAAACTGACATAATGTTAAATCTAAGAATTGTTTTTATGTTTTATGAACTTTTCATGGAGTTAAAAACATTTCAGTCCATGTCAAGTTCATGACTGCCTGAAATCTAGAACCCATGAAAGGTTTCCTCCTTTACCTCTGCCAGGCCTTCACTGCGGCCACCTTTACTTGCTGCTTGTTTGTGGGTCTCTCTGCCTTCAGTTTTGCCTTCAGTAACTGTCTTCAGGATGGGACTCACCAAACTCCAACGTTTAAATTAAAACTGAAACATACTCACGTCAAACTCATATCAATGCTGAAGTTCTTATTAATACTGATACTGAGACAAACACACACGTTTTAAAAAACAAAGTTGTATTATGTCCAAATAGGTTGTTTTCAGTGGTACTGACTGCTCATAGCCTCGACCACAGCAGATAGAAACTTCTGCCAGATAGCTTGAATCTGGGGGCTCAGGGCTGACTTGAGTTTGCATGCAACTGTAATGGTGATACAGTCTGCCAAAAGCTGCAAAAAAACCAAAAACAATTAAAAAAAGAAAACATCATGAATCCAGGCTGTAAAGGTTTATAATGTACTACTCACATATTTTTTTCATGTGAGTTTGAGGAAAATTATTGCATACCCTGAAGTTATCAGGATCCACTTCAAGTTTCTGAAAATGCAACCGGCTCAGAGCAGCATACGTGGATTTCATGTTGTCCATGTTGTTCACTGCTTTGTCCAGAGCCTCCAGCACCACCTTGCCATGAGCCGCCACTTTGGTGTTATTCAAAATAGCAGTGGTGGTGAAGATATCTCCAAAAGTACCAAAGTATCGCTCAGTCCAGGGGTAGACAATCAAAACTCTGTCAATGCAACAAGGGGTGTAACAGATTAATTAGCATAAAAGGGCATATTCCATGTATTTGTCAGACTCCTCGTGGTAAAGCTAAATCTGAACTTACTCTACTATACTTATTTTAAAAAATCTTCAAAGAGGTTTTTCAACTTCACTGACAGTGCTTCTAAATATCTAAACAAGTACCTCTTATATACAAGTTAGGTCTAAAAAAACAAACAAACTAAATATATATACATCACTTAACCTAACCTTTATAATGAAGGAATCGTTTGCTCTGTCTTCTTTTGTCTTCTTTTGTTCCCCTTTCTATTTCTCTCTCTTTCTGTCCCTTTCCTTTTTCTTTTCCTCCTCCTTCTTCTGTTTATGATATTATCACTTCTTTTTTTTGCCAACCTGGCCCTCACCCCCCCTGTCAGCTCTGGCTTAACAAGCACACAAATAATAGTATGAATAATACAATAAATTAATAAATAATAAAATTAATTAAATAAAAAGACTAATAAGAGGAGCCTATACAGAGTCTATAACGTTCCTCTTGGCAAAGCAAATATGTTTGGCACAACAAAGCATTCAGACCATGATTCTGCTTGCTAAAACTGCCAGACAGGACAGGCTAAAAAAATAAATAAATAAACAAGTTTTAATATTCCGTATGATTTTTTTTCACGTATGCTTTTCCTTATTTATTTTCTTTAACCACGCAATGAATTTTACCATTTACAGAAATGCTCATAAACTACTTTAAAAAAAATTAATGTACTGTCAGAAAATTACCAGGATATTTTTTCCATTTTTACAGATTTTTTTTTTTTTCCCGTGTATTCTTGAACAGTGAAAAGTTCAAAATCACATACCTTGCCCAAATTTGTGGCCCAATCTCATCAATATCAACTTTTTCCCAGATAGCTCTGACAGTTCTGCGCTCCTGTTCCGTCCACTTAACCATGACGTGAGTGAATTCAATTAACAGCTATACCTCCACTCTTTAAGCTGATGAGTGATCATTTTTTCCGCTTAACAACCCGCAAAGATGATCCAGCAGGGGGTTTGAGGGGCGTATGTTTCCAGCACACTAAAAGTGGATGGATGATTCTGGTATTGATACACAGACTACCTGTCAGCTATCACTACAAAACACAATGGAAATGTCCGGAGATGGTATAATATGGCATCAAAATGTCTTCACAGAAACATAAACTTTCCCCCCGTCCTGCTGTATCAAGTTATTTACCAACAGCTGATAAACTTAGATTATACCATGCTATCATTATCTGAACATTCAGGCTTTCCCCACCCAAATAAATGATGCACAGGTCCAATTTATATGAGAAACTTGTCTTCATGTTTTTGGCAGTAGCTTATGAACCTTTATTTCTTGGCCTTAAATGACCCGATTCAGCTAAATTTGTTTTAAAACCAGAAATCGTGATCGTGGCCTCTTCAATGATGATAATACGTTATTATAGTCTTTAGTGACTTAGGCTACAGCATAGTCACTTTTCTTATTATATTGTGACAGCAACCATTTTCCAAAGCTATTGAAGCAAACATACAGTTTTTGTAATTTTGCCACTGTACTCCACTACAATCAATAATGTGATAATCAGGATCACTCCCGAGGATACCACCTTAAGGGTGTTCTTGTGTTATTAGGATGTTATGAAAGAGTGTTTCTACACCAAGGAAGATTCCTGCGATCTTACACTTTCTTCTGACCTCGCTGGTTGATTCTTTGTTAACATTATGCTCTTAAATGTGTTGAAGTTCTTGGGAGCTGATATGTCTCTTTGCATTGTGGATGCTTCATTTGCATCCGCCGTATACTTCCCATGCAGCCAGAGAATGTAAATTTAGCACTTTGAATCAGTTTCAGACCTTTTTTTCCCCCTTGTATTTATAGTAAAGAAAAGGTCACAAAACTGCTTATCAGTGATGTATACTTGTAATACTGACATTACACTCAAATGTATATGCTACTTCTAATGAAGATTAAACACAGCTATGATTGACTGTAAATATTCCGACCTCTTCGGAGTCTTAATGTATTGTCAGGTAAAAGAACAACTTAAATGATCGCACAGAGAATGAGTATGATTTGAGGTTTCGTTTATTGGTACATATGGCAACAGAGTCAAAGAGATACGTGGTTTCCCAATCACTTTTATGACTGTTACACATCTTTGATGAACTGCCACTCTAGATTTTTAGTGGTACTGTCTACCCAAGGCAGAAACGACCACGGCCAAAAACTTCTGCCAGGCTTCCTGGACATCAGCAGTGAAGACGCAGGGGCCAAACTTAGCAGCCACACACACACTGATGCATTCAGCAAGCACCTAAAATGAGAAGAGAAAAAAATGATTAAGACAGTTGCACAAACTAAATAACTAATTGCATCAGATGCATTAGTGATTAACGTTGCTGGGTGCTGGTAGGGACATACCCTGAAGTTATCAGGATCCACATGGAGCTTCTCGGAGTGCATAACGCTCAGTTTGGCGTAGGTCTGCTTGATGTTGTCCAGATTCTTCACAGCATTTTCCAGACCACCCATCACGGTCTTTCCGTGCTGGGCCACTTTGGGGTTTCCCATAATGGCAGCATTGGTGGACAGGTCGCCAAAGGTTTTGAAGTATCTCTGACTCCAGGGATACACAATCAGAAGCCTGAAATAAAACAAGAGAAACAATAATAATAATTTTAGTGCATATATCATTACAAAAAATACATTTCAGCCAAAAAGAGAAACAGATGTGTTATATGATATATGCACAACTCACCTGCTCAGGGCCTGGGGACCAATTTCCCCTACATCAATCTTTCCCCACAGGCTTGTGATGGCTTTGCGCTCAGCATCTGTCCACTCGACCATTTTGACAGCGTTAAGATTTTCACGGGCTTAGTTTGAAGACTGTCTGTGATCAGAAACTTTTTTGCAAACACCAGTCCTTTGGAGCTTTTTATTAATTACACTGTGCCACACCTCTCTGCCCTGGAGGCATCTGATTGGACCATAGTGGACAAGCTTTTGGGATGTTGCCCATGAGTAAGATAGGATCTTTACCAGTCCTGGAAAAAATTATAAGGAAAAAAAAAACTTAGACTAATAAATTGCTATGCAACTTCATCCAATATAAGTAAAATAAAATGAATAAGAAGAAATAAATATAAGAATTATAGACTAAAATATTTTTATAGACCGTTTTAAACCTATAAGTTCTACAAATAAAATATCGAAACTGGTCTGATCTTCTGATCTTTAGCATCCCTCATGAAGTGATCAGATCCCAACAAACTGGCCTAAATGTTGGGTAAATTAAGAAATTGCCTAAACTCACAAAAACTATGCAGGGCACATCTCTGGTAAGGACAATTTTAATTTATTTGAAAACAATTCTCCAACTTCTTACGGGTATAACGTTTGTTTTTTTGGTCGTATCGATAATCTGTGTACACTCGTATACTTAAACACTTTTGTAAACTAGAACCATTGTGTCCATACGTGGGATGTTGTTTCAATATGTGGGACAGGGAGACAAAGGATAAAAATGCTGTGCAGTCCCACATAAAGTGGGACAACTGGTCACCCTGTTATAACTCACATTAGGTCTTTGATATGATTACTTACCAATATTTTTCATGTCTAATTTCTTGATTATGCGGTGTTATTATCCAACTATTTATGCCGTCATTTAATTTTCTTTTAAGACCTAACTTGCTCTGGCAGCTTATTTATCTCTTCTTTCATATTTGTGACTTATTTCACGCTTTGGGCATCATTTCATGAAATATCATAATTTCATGCCCCATTTAACATATATTTCAGTATTTAAAAAAAAAGCATAGAAATATTATTATTATTATTTTTTTTAGATAAAATAAGAGACAGCTTAAAACCAAGGAGGACTGGTAACTTGTATCTCAATAAATGCCCCAGAAACTACTGGAAATTTTTGTTATCGCGGAGGTGTGGTTTAAATTTGATGCTGGGTGTGGTCCAGTTTGGTATTATATAAAAATGACAGTGACAAATAGTCAACATATTTTCTTTCGGTTCAGAAAACTGAAGAAAACGCAAACATGAGTCTCTCTGGAAAGGACAAGACCGTGGTGAAGAACTTCTGGGATAAAGTGGCCCCCAAAGCCCCTGAGATTGGAGCAGAGGCTCTGGGCAGGTTGGATTTAGCCTATTTCTTTCATTCATTTAAACTTCCAAATTTGTATATACTTTTAATTAATTGCTTATTCATACACTGAATTAATGTTTTACAGGATGCTGACTTCTTATCCCCAGACTAAGACCTACTTTTCTCACTGGGCTGATCTGAGTCCAGGCTCCGCGCAAGTGAGAAAGCATGGTGCCACCATCATGGCGGCCGTTGGAGACGCCGTGGCGAAGATTGACGACCTTTCTGGCGGTCTGGCTAGCCTCAGCGAGCTGCATGCTTTCAAGCTCAGAGTGGACCCTGCCAACTTCAGGGTAAGCTGTGTGCAGCAGTGATTACGTTGTGGACCGAGATCACCATTAGTCAAGTATATAGTTTGTGACTTAACATATGCATATGTGTTTGTTGCATCACAGATCCTCGCTCACAACGTCATCTTATCCATGGCCATGCTGTTCCCCGGAGACTTCACTCCCGAAGTTCACGTCTCCTTTGACAAGTTCCTGCAGAACCTGGCTTGGGCTCTGTCCGAGAGATACCGCTAAAATCCATCAATTCCGGAGCATCGACTGCAGTGTGCGACCTGTCATCTGCAACAATGTCAACAAGCGTTTTAAAATGGCAGAGTTCCGTTAATAAATATATTAAACACTGGAACTTAGTCTTTACTTCTTTGCCTGCATCCTACACCATCCACCTTTGAAACACTTGCAGGGACAGTGCTTGGAAATTTAAAAAATTCGTGGCACGAGGAGGGTATCAGATGGGGGTGGGGGCATAGGAAAAGAGAAAATTCGATCAGAAATAAAACACAATGGTGTTAAATACAAATATAAACTACTAACATTTTGTATTGAATGTTTTTAGGCTATAAATATACTGAAGTGTAAAAATACCGTGTTGCAACTCCTGCCTTAAAATCCCTGCTTAGCAGGGCAGCATCATGACTTGACATGATCCACTCATGTAGGCTGCAGAAGCTGCCAACACTTCTTGATCACCATCAGCACAAAAGAGAAGAACTACCCCAAACACTATACGATAAATGGATATTATTTACCATGCATGGTATCAAATTAAGTGCAATTAAACAGTTTGATCTGGCATTTTGTCTTTTGTCTAAATAAATGTATCCTAGTGGATACATTTGCCTTACATAGGTTTATTCTTGTATTATTCATGTAAGTAATGAACATTTTATATAATTATATAAAACGAGCTTAATACAAATAAGCAAAATAATTTAGTTCTTATACATCCAGTGTTAAAATAAATTGATTATTTATTTTACTGAATACATGGAAAAGACCTTTTTTGGCTTCTTGCTTTAAAATAATTTAATACACGCAAAGGACTTGCAGCAGTGTTAGTTTTCCAGCCGTTGCCCTCCCGATAGAGTATTTTTTATGCACTGTTATCATTAATGTTACATGACCCCACCCATTTATATCAAACTGCACATTTTGAAAGAGGCCAGAATAGCAGGCGGCAGTAGCCTTTGCAAAGATAAGAAATAAAATATAGTAGCCTAAATAACTTATGAACTTAGTTATGAGGTGTGTCATTTCAGATAGTGAAACATGATTTATTCTACCTCTCACGTGCGGCTGGGTTTAAAAAAATCAGCCTGTCTGAAAGAAAGTTGATTGGCTCACACTGCACTGTGAAGATTTTTCAGTGTTGTATTAACCACACAATTATAAATACGAGTCCTATAACCGTTAGCTGATGAGCTGAGTCTGAATTTCACTGACTGAATTAAATTAAAGTTAAATTAGTTAAATTTTATTTTTTGCATACAACAGCTTCAAAGCTGTTGTGAATGTAAACTATAATTCCAGAAGCTCAGTAGTACTGTCTGCCCAAGTCAGAGACGACCACAGCGAGGAATTTCTGCCAGGCCATCTGGACATCAGGGGTTTGGACTTGAGGTCCAAACTTGGCAGCCACAAAAAGAGTGACAATTTCAGCAAGAATCTAAAATGAAAGGGATAGAATAATAATGGCATTAAGGTAACCGATTAGTAACGATCACTTAATTAAATTAATCTACACCCTTCATCATTAAGATTGGTGGAGGGAGTCTCAGATGACATACTCTGAAGTTATCAGGGTCCGCTCAATTTGGCGTAGGTCTGCTTGATGTTGTCCAGGTTCTTCACGGCATTTTCCAGACCATCCATCACGGTCTTTCCGTGTTTGGCCACTTGGATGTTTCTCATAATGGCAGCACTGGTGGACAGGTCGCCAAAGACTCCAGGGATATAATAGAAATAATACGATCGAAGTAAAAGGAAAAAGTCAAATTGAGACGCTTTAAGTTGTTTTCAGTGACAGATTAATAATTAAAAAAAAACAACCTATGATCCTGAGGGAAATAACAAGGTATGCAAAAATAAGAAAAGAGATCATTAATTTAAGATTTTAAGATGCGAGTTAATAAAGCATCGCTAAGCTATGATATAGCACAACTCACCTGCTCGGGGCCTGGGGTCCAATTTCACCCACATCAATCTTTCCCCATAGGGATGTAATCGCGCTGCGCTCAGCATCTGTCCACTCGATCATGCTGATCGAGATAAGATTTTCTCCAGCTTAGCTGAAAACAATCTTTGATCATAAACCTTAGCAAATATCGGTCCTTTTGGAGGACTTTATTAATTACCCGCCGCCACACCTCTCAGGCCTGGAAGCATCTGATTGGACCAGACCCAAGGACAAGCTGGGTTGTTACCCAAAATAAGTCAGATAGGATCTTTGCCAAAAGACTGGAAAAAGAAAAAAAAAAAAACTGCTAAGAATAGCATTGAAAACACTAATTATTCGACCTCATTAAGTCAGATGAATAAACATATTTGTAAATGAATGTTATAATGGGTAATGTAGGATTAAATTGATTTTAAAGGCGCGGTTTTTGCATGAGTAGAAACGCTCGTTAATAAAATAATAATAAAACAATACATCAATTTATTGATTTATTATTTATTATTTTAAGAATTCTCCGTATGTTCATACATCAACATGTAATATATTCAGCTATGTTTGTTTGAAATCTAAATGTTTTAATATTAAAATTATTCTCATTCACTGGCACTGCTGCGACACTTTCTTTTAGATTGCAAATCCCCTCATATTGAAATCAGTTTTTCAATACTTTCATTCCTAATTTATTGACTCTAAAAGAGTATTATCTATCTATCTATCTATCTATCTATCTATCTATCTATCTATCTATCTATCTATGACCATAAACAGACTGAAGTGCAGGGGCACAGACTATCAGAGGTCTTCAGCAATTTCTGCAATGTTTGTATTGAATTACTTATTTGAGAGTTCAGGTGTTATTTTGTGAAATATGTAAAAACATCTCATTGTCACCACAGCGTTCCCGATTTAAGATAATTATGTGCATCAAAGAAAGAAATTAGTATCAAACAGAAATTATTAGGTAGAGCTGTCCAAATTTACCCACAGTTGCAACCTATCGATCATAAAGTCCTCTTTATTTTATGGTAAATGCAGACCATGCTGCAACATAAAAACACAAATCCACAGTATTCATAAGGTAAACTAACTCAGTGATTAAAAATACTTGACAACAGGGTGTGGTTACGTTTATCTCAAAAAATGGCTCGTAAAACGCGGACGTAAAGGTATGGTTTAGATTTGATATTGGGTGTGGTGCAGTTTAGTTCCATACAATGAAAGATAGTTACAAGTAGTTTTCACCAGCATTTTTCCCTTTCTTTTTCTGTTGCGTAAACTTGGAAAGGCAGACATGAGTCTCACTGGAAAGGACAAGACCGTGGTGGCGTCATTTTGAGGTAAAGTGGCCCCCAAAGCCCCTGAGATTGGAGCAGAGGCTCTGGGCAGGTTGGTTTTCATTCTTTTCTGTTTTGACACTAAGCAAAATACTAAGTGCTAATGCTTTTTATGTAAAAGCCACTATATGAATTCATGCTGCAAAAATTCATGTATTGTTTGTGGACTAATCACCCAGGATGATCAGGGCAATGAATAAGGTTTCCTCATATTTATTTATACAAATTCGTGCCCACAACATCATCTTGACCATGGCCATGTTCTTCCCCGAAGACTTCACTCCCGAAGTTCACGTCTCCTTTGACAAGTTCCTGCAGAACGTGGCTTGGGCTCTGTCCGAGAGATACCGCTAAAATCCATCAGTTCCGGAGCATCGACTGCAGTGTGTGGCCTGTCATCTGCAACACTGCCAACACCCATTTTAAAACGGAGGAACTCAGTTAATATATCAAATAAAGACAAAATGTCCACATGGCCATATTTTCTTCATTTCTTTTTAGTCACACTATCCACTTGTCTTTTTTCTTAATAAAACAAAATCGTCTAACTTGTGCGTTGTTTGTCATGCAACACACAATTGTTTTTAAACCCTAAAATATACAGATATTATTTCTGATTAAACATTCCGATATCCTGTACCCACACCCTTACACTTCACTTTCTAACGGTCCTAAGGGCAAAGAGCAGCAAGCGTGGTTGGTCTGAAACACAGAACAAGCTGGTCTGATGCATATCTAATGTCATCTATTATTTAAGCTTCAACTACCATGTAGTGCGTATTTCTACTTTCCTTCAGTTTTCCAAATACATATAGCAATAATGCTCAAATAATGTTCAAATCGCGACATCAAAACAAAAGAAAAAAAATTGGTCAACAACAGCAAAAACAACCAACAACAACAAACAAAACTACAACTGTACCACTGACCCAAATGTGACCAAATAAAAGTGTTTTTTTTATGGATAATAAGACTTTAAAAGGCATTATAATTGATTGATTTCAGAACTGCAAAGCACTGAACACTTCAGCTCCACCCAGGTATTTGTGTGGCGCGAAACGGTCCCTTTAAAGGTTGCATGTGATGACATGGTGATCAACGCAGTACAAGTGCAAAAACAAAGCAAAAACAAAGCTGGTTGTGTGGACAGACTTTGAGTGCGCTACGATTCAGGAAAGGTATGCTTTATGGAAATGGGGCTGTTATTAATTTCCATTCATTTGAGACATTATAACACCCTTAATGTTGAGGATGTCTCTCATGCATGTTGTGCTGTGTTGCAGCTCCTGGGGGACTGCCTGGCCATTGTGGTTGCTTCTCATTTGGATAAATACTTCACTCCTGAGGTCCACGCAGCTTTTCAGAAGTTCCTGGCAGTGGTGGAGGCCTCCCTCAGAAGGCAGTACTACTAAAGAGCTGTAGAGGACCGTCACACGCTCTGTTTTGAAATGTATTTGAGCTTTCAATAAATGAATCGCTTTATGGTCATGCCAATATAAAATAAATATTGTAAAAGCCTTGTTCATTATCTGATGGAAGAAGTAATTCATATATCTGTTTCAATTCCACTAAAAATCCTCCAAAACTGAGGTTAGACTAAAAATGCTGCCATGAAAAATCTTATGCGAGTACTTATTATTAGCACATTTTATTTGAGTAGCAAAGATAAAAACTTATTATACAGAATGATCCCTTAAATATTACACACACAGGACACAAGTAAAGAACAGGGGCGACAGAAGAGCAAGTAAAATGAAAGCATGCAAACAACATAAAAAAAACAACATTAAACCATAGGTCCCCTCCACACCCCTCCACCCAGTAAAACTGGATAGATACACTATAAATCTCTTCTACATCACAGTATTTTGAGAAATCTAAAGTAGTATTAGTATGGGTTAATTAGCCCATAAAGCTTGAAAACATCCCTTCTGTGAAGCCTGAACTCTAGTAACAGCTACAATAATAACCCAATAATTTAAAAATTGTCACCCCAAATCCACTGTCTGTGTAGTTCACAAAATGTTCTTGTAATGTTTTTTTTATTTTTTTATTTTGTATATACTGAAAATTCCCTTCAAGATGACAATTTATCTAAACAGTAAAATAGAACGTGTTTTTACTCTTGCTAGGCCACCTGTGGTCATACTTTGTTATTTATATTTAACCTATTTAAAAGGCCACTGAAAGGCTGATTACTCTAAATAGGCTAATAATAAGCTGGTTTAATTTTTCTGCTGAAAAATTCGAGGCAAAAAGGCCTGATGTCCAGATTTGAGTGAAAGCAACAACACTGTCCACTGCAAGTGAAAAACAAGCAGCATCAAATAATGTAACACACTGTAGTGCACAGCCACATTACAGTCTACCATGGACAGCATGTGAAAGCTGGACCAACAGATCAACTTATGACAGTTTGTGATAAGAGGAATGTTATCAGATAAATCATCATCTGTCAAATACTGTTGCTCAGTGAACTGCTGGTTCTCACAGATACACACAAGGTATCCTTTTGTGTTGGTGATGCTCTGGTATAGGCTACAGTGAGTCGGGTATCCCCTTGGTGATCATTTTTCAATGTACAGTTTTAATTATGTGAAGGGGTATAAACCAAACCAAGTATTCTTTTTTTGGTGCCTAAACATGTAAAAAGTTAGACAGGAGTGAAAAATAAAAACAATCGTGAAGTGAAAACCAAGTGAAACAAAGTTCAAAACACAAAGCTCCCAACAGAAAGCTGACAAACCTGTCCTCTGGATCTAATATTGATCCAGTCAATGTGTTAAGGACACTGAAGGATAGTTAGTGCGTAGGCTATCTCTGCTAGGCCAGCAGCATCTGACAGACATTTAACCCCCAGGAATAAGAGGCTATAAATGTAGGGTTAAGAGGTCTCTACATTATTAACTTACAATTGTGAAATAATCACATAAGCCATTAAAACAGAATATATTTGTCATGGAACTAGTAGTCAAGTGTTTTACTTACAACAGAATTCAAAAATACCCAATTAAAAGTAAAATTCCTGCAATTAAAACTTAACTTAAAGTTTGCATTATCAATAACTGTCAGAAAATTTAAAATTTTAGGTAGGCTGTACACACTAAGATACAGTAAATACTGGCTTTGTTCTATTTTAGGCCTACTATTGGATTGTTGATGCATTAATACATGATGAGCAGGGTGACCAGGAGGCATAATTTACATATATAGTTTTATATAGTACATATATTTTTTAAAAATACAGTTGTATGCCATTCATTATCTCACGATAAAATCTAAAATTGATATAAAGTAAAGAGTAACTATCAGTGTCAGATAAATGCAGTGGAGTTAAAGTTACAATATTCTCCACTTAAAACACAGTGGAGTCAAAGTAGAAAGAGGCATGAAAATAAAACATGTGAGTAAAGAAGAAGTACTTAGGTAATTTAAACCATTTTTTAATGGCAGCTGAGTCTGAATAGAGTTGTCTAGAGGCTGATTTTACAAGTTACACTGAAAGTGAGTAGGTTCTTTCTCTATACCTGTTTTGTTGTAACAACCAAAGCTCTCCTTTGGATTAAAGATGCATATTTGTCTTTTTGTAAAGGGCTTTTTTTTTTAAACACTGGATGCCCTTCCTGAAGCTACCCCAAAGGGATTTGTGTCTTTTGCTTGTTAAGTAAATGTGTACATTATAGAGCTACATTACAAAGCTATTACATTAAATTAAATAAACAGGATTGTTGTGCCGCTGCAATTGTTAATTGTACAGGTATAAGTCTGCACTATAATTACGAATATTAACTGTAAAAGAAGAAGCCAGTGTTGTTCCATATTGACATTGTTTTCCCCAACATGACAGATTACTTTTTGGTTTTAGGTGGACCCATGCAAATGTCACCTAGGCATATGATTTTTTAAGCCCCCATGAGCATGTTTACTGTGTCCTTTATTGTTGGTTGACATGTGGAGAAATTCTGATTTTCCAAATTTGTCCTGTATGCAAAGAAAAAATGTTGTGACTTACAGCTCAGTTGCATTATGGTGCATGCTAGCTGAATACTTTAACTTTGACACTTCTTTAGTGTAAACCCTTTATTTCATTTTGTTTACAATAAAAGAGTATTTTCACCAAACGAATGACCATGAGAGTTTAACTGCATTTGATCTTTTATTAGAAGTCAGACTGTTAGTGAGTATTTGAGCCCATGATGCAGTCCTCTGCTCCAGTGTGCAGTTTATCGGTATTTCTCAGACAGGGCAAGAGCCACAGCTGCCAGGAACTTGTCCATAGCCACATGGACCTCAGGTGTGAAGTCGTTGGGGAACATGGTGGACAGAACCACAAGGAGGTTGTGAGAGAGAACCTGTGAAAAGATGATAATCACATTTAAACAAATGGACTTTTTCTTTCTTTCTTTGTAACCAGAGAGCATCAATTCAGATCAACCAGTTACCTAAGGATCAATTCAAAGCTGAGCCAATCAATCTTCACAAAAAACACAAAAATAAGTTGGAGGAACACTTTCATGATTTAATAATTGTCAGTACCTTGAAATTTGAGGGGTCCACTCTCAGAGTGTAGGCGTGCAGCTCACTGAGACTCAGAAGACCCTGGGTCAGATCGTCAATTTTGCTCACAGCATCAGTAACTGCAGCCATTACAATTCTTCCGTGCTTCCTAACCGGGGCAGAGCCGGGGCTCAGGTCCTTCCAGTGGGAGAAGTAAGTCTTGGTCTGGGGGTACACTGTCAGCATCCTGGATAAAAATGTAAAGTGAATAAGCCAGTGTGTAAGAGATAAAAATGTAGGAGCAGGTTTTTGCAGGCAGTGCTGAGTCATATTTACCTGGAGATAGCATCACAGCCGATGTCCTCCTCCCTGCCAGCCACTTTAGCCCAGAAGGCTTTGACTGTGTTCTTGTCCTTAGCAGAAAGACTCGTC
>VUQS01002622.1:0-11902 GCA_015108495.1 Heterochromis multidens | reverse complement strand
TTTTCTACCCGTTTGTCTATCTTCACCAGCTTGGCAGCAAAAAAAATTAAATTGGTAAGAATATAGTAGATGTGTAGGCATTCAGATATGAGCCTACATACACATTGTTTTTTAGTGTTGCCAATCTGCTCTTGGAAAATTGTCAAATATGCAAATGTAAAGATGTTGCTGCTGCCCAATCAATGTAATCATATTTGAAATTCAGCATCTGCATGTCTGTGGTAGTTTTGCTGCATCTGATGGTACTTAGTGACCTGAGATCTTTGAGCAGCTCAACATTTGGTCTATCAGAAGAGATCAGCCAAGCATCCCCTTCCTGGGATGTGATTTAATCTTAGGGACTGCTGCTGCTGGGAGTAGCAGCCTGATAGCAATTAAATTAGGGATGATTCTAAAAATGCTGGGCATGAACAAGACATGAAGGTGCCAAAAGAGGGGGTGGCTGGAGGAACTGGCAGTGCTGGTGGTGAGGGCAGTTCTCTCCCTCCTCTGGACTCCACTTTCAGGCTCAGCAGGTTTAGCGTGACAGATCAAAATGCCACCTTCCTAAGCACTTTTCAAGTATGCTTCATCTCCTCTGATGAGTCCTTCCAGACACAAACAGACTATGAAGCCTAGCTAGTGACAGGTGCTGCACAAAGTTATTTCTACTACTGCCTTTCAGGAGTAATTTGATGGCAATAAGAAAATTGACCTCCCTCACCTTAAAATGGATGAAGGGAATAAAAAGTCAGATCTATCTGGGGCTACATGACACTGCTGAATGGAATAAAGCCTAAAAATGCTACAGGCAGGGAGGACAGTTTTATGTTACATTAAAAGCATCATCTAAAGCACATGGTGGAACCTGCGGCAATTCTTCCTATCTATTTTTTTTTGGCACATTCAGGATGATATGTGCAAAATGTAAAAAGGACCGGCAAACCTAAAATGTACACCAATTCTTTATTTTATTTATTTTTTAACAAAATCTGTTATGGGGTTATGATAACATCTGCAACCAGTAAGCCAAACTCCTTGTTAATTTTTTAAAAATTCTTTTTAGAATTTTAAATTAAATATTAAATTAAATTAAATATTTACTTATTTAAATTTACTTATAGCCTGAAACTATTGACTATCATTTTGGGTGATACTGATTTTACCTATTTGTTATTATGTGGATTTATTACCATGGCATCAACAAAAGTGTATAGAATATTTTTGCCAAGATGATGCTATACTTTCACTACCATTACAAAACTTAGATGTGTTTTTTTTTCAACAGCAGCTGAGTCAAAAGAACAAAAAACTAAGACACATTTTTCTGCCATTTCTGGTTGTCTTGCTTCTGTCTTCTGGTCTGCTCTTTGTGTTGGCGTCTCACCATGTGCAGGCTCCCCCACACAGACATATGCAAAGTGACAGCAAAAAACAAAAGAAAAGATGATATTGTTATTTGCGGATAATATGTATATTTTAGGATATACATTTTAATATTCTTTTGTACTCCAGCTGCCTGAATATTACTAAACATTAAAAGCTTAATGCTCTTTGAAAGGATGCACTTGCACTGCTATGCTATTCTAATATCATTTGTGGCATAAAATTGTTCATATCAGCAATAATCATTTATCGCAGTTATGTCTGGGACAATATATTGTTCAATTAAATCAGTATAATACGAAGCCTGTGTACTGTACAATGTGGGTGAAACAAATATTAAAAAAATACCGCCATGACTGCCTGTTATAGACTGCAGGTTAAGGGACCCAATGCAGACTTGGGATGCAGACTGATGAAACAGAAGGTGTGTCATTTATTAAGGCTGATGCAGAGTTCAAACAGCGTCCAAAACAAAGTCCAAAAATGAGCAGCCAAGAAAATCCAAACAAACTCAGGGGACAACAGAGAGGGAAAAAAACCACGAGAGGAGCTTAACAGACACTGCCACAAAAACTGAGGGGGAGGCAGGATTATTTATACACATGGGGTGATTTGGGAAGTGGAGACAGCTGGGGCAAACTAGACACAGGTGTAGACAATCAAGACGATGAGTCTGGGGAGGAAGTAAAATTAAGCACAAAGCACAGGAGACAACTAACTACCAAAGTAAAACAGGAACTAACTCAGAGTATAACTACTAAACACAGAGACAGCTATGCTGAACAAAAGGAACATTGAGGAAACTAAGCACAAATAATATTTAAGACACCACAAACAGTAACTAGAATTCAAATACAACAAGAACTTAAAGGCTTAAAATACAAGAGTACAAGAAGTTCAAAACCTCAAGTGAATAAACAAAAACAAACTAAGAGCATAGACTCACAATAAAAACACCTGAAGATGACTAAGAGCTAAGAACTCCAAACAATATCCTAAAACATGACACACAAGGACACAATGGAGGTTACATAACACAGAACACAAGGAACCAAATACAAATAACCCTAACTAGCTTTCAAAAGAAACAAGGACAAAATTCAAATATGAATCAAAACTAAAGCAACCATAAACAATAAATTCCAACAGAACCTAAAATAAAACCAGACAATAATCCTAGCCTGAAAACATAGCAATCAGGAAGCAAATATAAGGGAACCAAGAAACAAACCAATACTCAAAGATTAACTAGGAAACTAAAATGCACAAAAGCCCCACAAAGCCCACAACAAGCCGATAGACCATGACACTGCCAACTGGTACACATATATCATATTAGTGTTAAAATTAAGATATGATATGGGATAAAATTATATTTTGAGTGGGTATTTTAATAAAGAAGCTCTTGAGAGGGTGGTGGTATAGCTCACTGGTTGAACAGGTAACCCATATGCCAAAAGCCACTGCGGAGACCTGAGTTTGAGTGCAGCTGCAGTCCATTTCCTTCGTGTCGTTTCCCCCACCCTCATCTACTTTGTTGCCGTCCAAAACAAAAGTAAAAATGCCCAAAAATAAGTCTTTAAAATAAAGAGAAGTTGTTGAAACAAAAAATATATGAAAAGGAACAACTGGTTGACTCACCACTCTGGATATTTAAAGCATGGTGCTTGTCTATAGTCCACCCTCCCAGTTTGGAGGCGATGGTTTCGTAGCCCTGTAGAACAGCAGTCCTCTTCTCCCATAGAATAAGGTCTGGACATGACTCATATTCAAAACCAACTGAAACTATGGAACAAAACAAAGATAAAACTAGTAGTACAGAACTGCATGTTCTCTGGAAGCAAAATAGCAAAATCATGCAGTATAAAAAAATATTTGTTTCATCACTTACCAAAAGCTTCGGACAAGCCATAGACCTTCTGGCTGTAGACATCTGTCTTGTCCCACACAAAGTCATAGGAGAGGTTTGGGGCTGCAGGAAACCACTTTCTGAAAAGCCTGCCTTCCACAGCCACCATGAGGTGAACTTTCATCAGGTTAAAAGGGATCAAGGAGTGGGTGAGGGTCACCCTTAGCACTGACTTGTAACCTGGGGTCCTGCTGCTTAAATAGCTGAGTTTCATATCTGTTCCAGGTATAGGTACTTCCTCCTGCAGAGACTATGAATGGAAAAACAAAGCTTATTAATGATAGAAAAACATCAATCCTGATGGTAGTTGTCATATTTTAAATTCTATTCCATGTTCCAAAGTTTGAGTTAATACTGTATGCTGCTTTTCTTTTTTGTTTGTTTGTTTTACACAGAATATCAGTTTGTCAGCCTGTTAGTCAATGGCCACTACAGCCTTTGTTACATATTTTTTAGCCTTGCCTCCAACCACATCTATGGACCCAAGGGAGATTAGAAACACTAATTAGAGGACAATTATGCTCATGCGTTACATGGCATAGGATGAAGAATTTCTTCATTATGTATTCCAATGAGAATTTTTCATAATTGATTTCATAATAGTAATAATATATAGAATAATAAAAGTTAGTTTAGTAAAATGCTGTTGCCTTTGGAAATTTCAGCTGAGGTCAGACCTGTAACAACAGTGGGTCAGCATTAATAGAATGTACAGTGTTCCCATTTAGGGTCAACAGCAGTAGTTTGGTTGAACAACTCCTGTCTTCTGTAACTGAATCACCTCCTTTTGCCTGTTTCCTCAGTACAAAAAAAGATCCAGAGTAATAATCAAAACAGGTACTTTAAGTGACATAGGTCAGATGACTTTTATGTTTTTTTTTTTTTATTTTTAAATGTTCAAACAGTGCAGCTATTCATGGTTGACGTATCAGCATTCCTTTTTACAACTGTAAATGGGATGATGTCCCTGTACAAGGAGCAGCAAAGACAAGGCGACTATAAATAAACTGAACTGCAGACTAAATTCCCTGATATGCCATAAATCTTATGAAGCAAACTGGGAGGCAGAGTAATGAGAGAAGGGCACAGAGATACCTGCTAGAAATACAGGAGCCACACAATCAGCTCAACAACACAGGTCACCAACAGAGAAGATCAAGTAGATGCTTATATCAAAAAGACACATGTAGACACAACTGTAAAATGCAAATCCTTTCCAGTAGTATTTGTATGTTTAATCTGGAGGACTACAATGCAAAGTATTCACCGTTTCTGTGGATGAAGTAATAATCATCACTCTGCAGTGAGACAGTACAATGTACATTGTACGTTTGTGAATTACCCAAATTTTACCTGCCAATTACACTAGAGTGATAAAATCATGGCACTGCCATGAGCCACTGTTACATTTACACTTGTACTTGAAAAATAGTCTGCAGAATCTCTCCCAGCTGTATGGCATGAATCATTTGCAGGCGAGACCCACATACATTACAACCTGCACGGCTGTGAGGAGGGCAGGGGCAGAGCATCACCTGGATTTCAGGTACAACATTCCCTCTTTCAGCACAGGAGCTAGCGAATGCGGTGAGCGGAGCTGGGGACACCACAGGGCTGGGCCTGGTAAAGCTGCTGAGGTCACAGCTAGGGATGTCATTCTCCTCATGCCGCATCACGATGGTATCCATGACAAAGAAACGTCCCCATGGCAACCAGAGTGTGTGCTCCTGGGTGATGAATGGAGCACGTTCAAAGTGCAGGGCTATGGCTATGCCCCCATTGGTGACCAAGTCAAAACTGGAACACAGATGTGCACAATGTCAAAGGAAATGAATTGATTCACTCACTTTACGATGAATAAAAATAAATACAGTGAAAATTCCCATTAGCAATTCCTGTAATTTGTTGTGAGCTGTGCATCAAACCTTGCTACAATCTATTGTGAACACGACACATTTGTTATTCTCTATTTAAGGGGTATAAGAGGTCAAATAGTAATAAATTCATAATGTTATAAAAAAATTGTTAAGATAGTATGCTTTTAACTATTTAGAATTATCTCTCTGATACACATAGGTGAGAAATACAATAGGATTATAGACAAGGTAAAAATCCAGTTCTCCTCAGTATTATAATCTTAATTTTTCATTTAAAGAATGCAAAGTAGCAGATTACAGGCATGACTGTTTCACTCCAATTACCATGTAATGTGCTGCTCCTGTGCTTACATGTATACTGTATATGAGAGAGGGAGGTTTGTGCTGCGGGATGGAGTCAGCTGCCAGTACTGTATTGATCCCTTAGACGAAGGCTGTCCACTCTAACATCAGTCTAAAAGCCCTGCAATGCAATCCCATCTGCTGTTGCATTAAAGGGTCTCTGCCTCTGGACTGACCTGACTGTGTCTCAGTAAACAGGCTGCATTTTGGCAACGTCATCATCTTCAACTGCTGCATGGTGCCTGCACCTGCACTGGACTTCTGCAGCTTTTGTCACTTCTCTCTAAGAGCCAATTAGCACCTGGTCACCTACAGGCCCCAGGGACACAGGCAAACACTCTCTCACGCACACACCTACACTTTTTCTCAAATTACAGGTAAAGAAGCAAGTTTAAATAGTGCCACGTAAAATGGGCAAACTCCCTGTTGGTTTAAGGTTCTATATAAAGAAACAGCTCAGTCTAACTTCCCTTGAGGGTAAACATCTGATTGGCTGTGGTGATAAACAACAACTTGGTCCGCCCTTGATATTTTGCCCTTGGCTAGATGCAAGCAAAGTGAGCTTCTTCATCAGTCTCGAGTCTACAGAGCAAGGCTCTCATAGTACTCATGCAGCTGTGATCCATCAGTAGCCATGCAGTTGCATTTGGTTAGTCTGTAGTATGCCTGGCAGGCTTGGGCCACGCAAACTCAAAACACTTCTGGACTACCATTGGCAGCATATGCGATCGATGAAGGGATCCACTGGCTGTTATCAATCATAACAATAGCCTTAAGCAACAAAAAATATTACATTACCTATACAAGGTTACTGGCTTGTGCCCTTAGGAAATGCATCAAGCTAAGAAAGTTAACCTTGTCAATAATTTGGCATACCCTGTATAAATTAGACACATTTTTACTCATTTACCAGCTAATGAACAATATAACAGTATATTTATAATGGACTACATGACATCTACCCAGGTTAAAGTGAGCCAAGGTCAGAACAAAAAGTTTGTATGAATGAACAGAGACAGTAAAAACCACAACTTCTGTCATAAAGGCACTCACAAGTACCTAATAATGTAATGAGCTTAAATCCATGTCAGCATTTTTCTCATTAATAGAGAAAAGCTAAAAGCGAATGGGTCTGTCTTAATGCTCAGCCAATCAGAAAATGGCTACACAGTTGTAAAGAAACTAAACTAACCTCTTTTGTTTAGGCCAGAAAACTTTCCCAGATAGTGGAAAAGGTAATTTAAAAAACTAAGCCCTTGGACAATAAAGAACACATCATAAAAATGAGTTGAGACAGCTTTCCCATTTCTAAGTGGCTGAACAGGTGCATTTCTGATTTCACGCTGCACTGAGCCTGTTTACAGTGATTGCAGGGGAGTTGCAGGAGACTGGGCATGTTTACAGGGGAACCTGGGAGATGGAGTAGTGTTTACACATATGCTGGAAGGTAGAAAAGAGTATGGAGCTTTGCAAAGAAAAAACTGAGTGATGCATAAGAAAAAAAAAAATGGGACACGCATAAATGGAAAAAGGATAGAGATGAGGAAAGTCAGTGCAGTGGAAAGGACATGAGACCTGGGCTCAAGGAAAGCATAGGAAATAAGTAAAAGAGTAGTGCCCAGAAAGGAAAGGCTTATGGGCAATGAGAGATTAGAGGAAAGACAGCGTGAAGGGATGGAGAGCAGATGAAATGAGTGAAGAAGGTGAAGATGATGAGGTAGAGAAGACAGATTTTTGTAAAGGGAAGTAAAGGGAAGAAATGAACGACAAGATGGAAGAAATGAGGGGAAGCAAGAATGATCAGGATCAAACCAGCGGCAAAGATGTGGGCCTTTAGAGTGTCAGTGACTGATAAAAGTGTCAGGAAGAAGTGGGGCTTGGAGAGCAAACACCAATTCATGTTGTGCTGTGATAGAGGGGCTTGGTTTGCCACAAGGCCTTACTAACACTGAGATACCAGGGGATTGGGGGTTGTGAGTGTATACTGTATGCTTGTACAATCTGATCCAATAACTTTGACCAGAAAAGAAAAAGAGAAAATTATTAGAGATCTTACTCTCAAGTTTTTTTTCTCTTTCACTCCAAGAAACACACAGAAGCTAGTTTGATGTTTTTGTCTGTGTCTCTGAGAAACTCTCCCGATGCCAAAGCAGCTTGAACAGAATCACTCAAAGAAAGCTACACAGGGAACTCAGACTTTTTCCTCTTTCTTATTTAGAACACATCGCCACAACAATTTATCTTTCCCCAAAGGGTTTTTAGTGGTGCTGTAATGAAATAACAAAAAAGATATTTTTTTCTGCTTTCCTGAACAGGCAGAACATATGTGGCATTGTCTGAGGAAGTAAGTGGTAATGATCTATGGCACTCACATTACTACGTATTATTTTATGGTCATAATTATAACATCCACATAACTAATTAGGACAAACATTACATAAATGGCAAAAGCATTATTAGACTATTTAGAGAGGATAAACAAGGAGCGCAAATAAATTTATGTGACCTAAACCTAACTGTGTTACTTAATTCTCTTAATATTCTATTGTCAAATAAATAATGTCCATCTGCACCTTGTTTTATAGCTCCAGTGAGATGCTTTGCATTGGCATATTTTATTTTTCCCCACCCTGCTGCTACTGAAGCATAACTTATGAGTGTACCAGAAGGGCTTTGTTTGATTTCTCTGGGAATTGAGCCGAGAACTCTAAAATTGGACCAAATGAAATCACAAAGCAGATCAACGGCAGCACAGTTTGCTGTTGCAACTGTGTTTTTTTCCCCTTTCCATCATTAAATTCCGTAAAACCACAGTATTTGACAAGAATATGAATATCACTGTCAGATCTATGCACAACATATTTAGGTAACAGTGGAAGGTGTTTCATTGCAACCTTTACCCTATGTGTGTTTGTTAATATGAAGATTCAAGCTCTTACCTTCCATCCTGCCTGGTGATTGTGTAACCATAAGATGGGTTATTGATGAAACTGATGTTCACTCCAACTAGTGGTGTTCCATCTGAGGTCACTACTTGTCCCCGGATGACACAAGCATGGCTGTACGAAGTGAAAAAGATCAGCATTATTGCACACTGCATACCATTACAAATAATTACTAGCCAACACCAAGGGTCCTGCAGTAAATCCCATATTATCTTGTTTTATTTATATAATTTCTGTCCACCCTAAAATATGCAAAAGAGGATGGATAAAACACCCAAACAGCATATTTTAACAAAGCTAAAAGGTTAGGGTGCATAGCATGTACCAACAATACTAATGCTGTCTGCAATGAATTCCTGGTTTGGTTCATAGCAAACAGACCCATTACTGCATACCATTCCCTAGCTCTCTTTCCCCTATGTCCTGTTTTGTAAGTTTTTTCTTCCTTTTTTTTTTTTAACTGCTTCTATCTAGTAAAGGCTAAAAGTCAAAATAATTAAGACTTAATTAACTGATACTACTTAAAATTAAAATGTTCAGTTTTGTCAAGCACTTAAGACTGACATTGTGGGATTTTCTGCAGGACATGATACTAGACAGCACTGTATTCCTTGCTATTCCACATATTTATGAAAGTGCTAACTCATTTACACAGCCATATTTTAAAATATTAATAATACTAATACACTCCTCCTCCTCCTACTACTACTGCTAATAATATTTTTTTTTTTCTTTCCAGCATTAGAAATACATCAAGACCAGTAGAGAGGAGAAACGCTAAAGTCAGTATGGATTTTATCAAAATAGAAATACTGTACACAATAAAACAGCCATAACAGAAACACAACAAACTAATACCTCCTAGGGTGTCTCTAAGGGTTTTTCTATCCAGAATGGAAGGATAATGAGATAAGGAAGCTTTACTTTTCTTTTGCTCTAATTAAAAAAGAGGAATTATCTTTTCCATTACAGAATGCCAGAGAGGGAAATAATAGGACTGCAGATTGCAAGACTTGCTTGGCTGATTATCAAGTCCTCAACAGATTTCCAGACTGACATCAGGCCTCCAGAAGCTGCATAAATTAGATCTGATCATCAGTCGCCACCAATCAATAGTGGGAAGTCATCCAAATTCACCTCCTAATCTTACTGGGCTGATGAGTTGAGACCTTGCTGTAGCATGTCTCCCTCGTCGACTCTTACCCTCGTCATTATCAAGGCCCAACTCATGGTCAGCCGTTGTTTCTGTAGTCGTTTGCAAAAAATTGGTCCCCTAACAAATGCCTTACTGTCACTTCTTCATTAGACCATGGCTATTTTTAATACATTTGGGTCTTAAACACTGCCACGTACTGGAAACAATTAACACTAGCGTGTTAGTAGCTGCCCTCAACATGTCCTTACCAGAGGCAAGATCATTCACCCTACACTATCCTAGTCCCCAGGAACCCAGTTTTATGTTAATTAGGCCAGGTCTCCTTCAGAAGACCTTCGCTGTCCACTACTGTGCTGTAAACAAGCAAGGAGATACTTTTCTGAATCCTTGGGCTAACACTCAAATATCTATGTGGCTGCATTTACATAGAATTATTACTAAAGTTAACCCAGCACTGGTCCGGCTGTCTACATTTAATCATTCACAGCAATAGTTTATTTTAGTCTTGTTTGAAGTTTCAACCATCTACATTTTCTTGAGATGGAGTTGTGAAAGTGGAACTATCGCCTTCCTGCCTCTGTGAACCACATCGGAAGCTGATTCCTCACTGTCAAGACAAATGATTTAAATATTGACATCAAATAAAACCGAGAGAAAGAGTGGCAAAGGAAGCATGAAGAATTCACTGCAGAAAATTCCCTCCTATTTCAGATTTCACGAGTCCAAAAGGATTCACAAAGTGTAAAGGGACTTCACAATATCTCCAACCTCCAGTTTATCATATATCATCCGCACAGAGAGAACATGTTATACAAAAAATAAACAAGTGAAGGCCTGGATCCAGTATGGAATAATCTTTGAAGTAGCTTCTCTAGTCGAGTGTTACAGTTGTTTGTGTCAGATGTCATTTTCACCCCTCACTTGCACTTCTGACTGGATAAACTTGAAACTTGAACAATTCTTGGATTGATTCTATATGTCAAAAATGAAAAAAAAAAAAAAAAGCCATTAATCATGCTGTTAGACATGTTTTGTTTACAGTGATATTTATGGTGAGGGAGGAGGAGATCCAGCTAATTACCACAATGTTTAATGAAAAACTCTACTGGCGTATTAATTTAGTAGACAAAAGGGGCTTAAAATAAAAAAGAACAACTTTTGATATATAGCCAAAAAAAAGGAAACATAATTGTTGTAAATATTACACAGTAAACATTTGAAGCATAATTTGGAAATACCATCTTTTACTAGCGTGTAATTGTGAGGAAACTACATTGTTTCCTCACACTAGCATCTCAGATACAATAAAAGATGCATGTCAGCTTTAACTATAGAGAACTTTCAATGACCATGGCTAATAAATAGTACCATTACCTCGGAAGCAACGAGAACATCATTACCCACGCAAATGACTTGATTATAGGGGAAATCCTGCTGAAAATCTAAGCATGTCACTGCAGCCCTCTCTTTTCCCTGTCTGCGTGTTACACAGCATGCTGAACAGTGTAAAACGAGGAGACATCAATATAAATTTTTAGCTCTCCAAATATACTATGCTGCTAAAAGGGCTAGGACACACTGAGAAGGAAACAAACAAGAGATTTTCTGACGTTAATGGTCTAATGCTGATAAAAGAGTTCTAAATAAAATAATACAAGTGCAAGCCTGTAAATGAAGTAAATGGCTTCTGCCTTGCTATTATAAGCCAGCTATCAATCTTTGCCCAAATTGTTCCATGGACAAAGCCACTGTTTACTATTCTGGTCAGCATCCACTGCTGGGCATAGGCAGTCTCTTGTATTATGTGTCATGGTGGAGAATCAAGATGTTTCATGCAGTGGCAGATGCTTTATTCAGTGGCACCTTTGCAGCTTTTTGTGGTGGGAAACATCAGAAATAGCAGTCCAACATGTCTACTAGCACAAGGAAGTGGTTAGAGGATCAATAGCCAGATGATCGGGTGACCAGGGCAGGCATATCAGGAAGGAAGATGCTGAGACCATGCCTTTAAGACTCATCTGAAGCCCAGAGCTCCCTGTCATAACTGCTCATATCTGTCAGTGGGTGGGGAATGAATACCAAGCATGAATAATAGATTATCACTGATATTTTTAGGTGAGCTGAGGCCTCCAATCTTGCAGCTCATCTCTGGATTCTTCATTTTACTTATTTATGTCTGCATCTTGTGAGAGAGACAAGAGTATTACTCAATCCTCTATGCCACTTCCTCTGTCCAGTGAAGAACTGCAAAATGTTGAGTGGTTCTTGAAAGCTAGTAAAATGTCAACGAGGGAAAATGTCACACTGC
>VUQS01002620.1:0-10856 GCA_015108495.1 Heterochromis multidens | reverse complement strand
TTTAAAATTTTTTTTTTTTTTTTTTTTTTAATTTTTTTTAATTTAATTTTTTTTTTTTTTTTTTTTCCTTTTTTAATTTTTTTTTTTTTTTTTTTTTTAAAAAAAAAAAAAAAAAATGTTTGGGGAAAACTCAGTTTGACTGCCAAACATGGTGGTAATTCTGACTTTTGATACTGTAGCATGCAAATAAAAATGTCTATGACATTTGAATAAAGCAGAGACTTTGAAAAGCAAATTCAACTGCATACAAATTGTCTTGTTATTACACCTTGTAACATGTAAAGGGACCAAAGAAGGGGAAGTCATACTAAAGAGGAATCATGTTCAGACATCTTGTTCAAACTAAAATGCAAGTCACGCCAGAAGCTAAAGCAACACAGTGGGTTTTAAGAAAATCCTAAGTTACTTGCACCGAAATTGTTCTGTGGAAAAGGCCTCCTCGACCTGTGATGTCACAGCACTCATTCAGAGGAAAATGTGCTGCAATAAAAATAAAGCTAAAAATCTCTAATGAAACAGATTTGGCTTTGGTATCAAGTCTGAGACATTTAATACAAGTGCATAAAGCTATAAATGGGTCATTTTAGCTTGTTGGTATGTGGTTGCTAGGCAACATGGTGACTTCTTGTCTGACAGATAAGAACCTTCAGGGGCCTAAGATGCACCTGTGCCAATTTTGGTTGCTGAACTTCTGGTTGTGTAGAAGGAGGTCATGAGCAAACAGAGATTTTGTGTATTTAGTAAGATTAACACATTTTAGTGTCAAGAATAAATGGCCATCAAAATGCATCATTGTTTTTATAGTGATCTGATCGTTTTAGGTGAACTTCTTTTGCTCATAGTTACCGAACTAAGTTTGGAAGTAACTATATTTTGTTGTATAGCGTAAGGTATTTAACTACTCTTTAAAATGATAGCAAATGGTAATGAGCTTTGAATTTCAAAGAAGTGAAAAAATCCAGGCTTTCATCAAATCAAGAGCCAAATCCTACGTGGAGTTACGCGGGTGAGCATGGATTTATCTTTCTCTGCATGCACCATTGTACTTCTTTCCCTCGAGTGTTTTACCCATGCTCTGCATAAACAGGGTGTTTTTCCCTTACAAAATGGTAGAAAGGTCATGCTGTAATATGTCATGGTAACTTAAAATGGATTCCTACACAAAGTTGACCTGATGAAAAGCGCAGCCTTTCCATTGCTGGTTTAAATGAGTGATCTGCCTTTTCTTTCGAATTACAAAGCAGTTTTTCACACGTGATTGCTTCTGTTAACGGCCTTCTCCTCCTAGTTATTCAGGTCAAACAGGAATCAGGACAAACAGGAAACTTGTCACAGAACAGCAAGTCCCCTCCCTGTTGCTTTTCTCATACCTGCAGTGCAAAACAACAAAGCAAAACACAACCAGAAGCGTTTACAGACGACTGAAAGCTCGAAACTCAACTGGACGTTGATGGGTTTTTTGGGGTTTTTTTTAAACATATGCTTTGTTTTCTGACAACATGCAGACTCAGATCGTTGGTATGTGTTTGGCAATCATCGGCTTTCTTGGCACAATCCTAATCTGTGCGCTGCCCATGTGGAAGGTGACAGCATTTATTGGGGCAAACATTGTCACTGCTGAGGTCTATTGGGAAGGCTTATGGATGAACTGTGTGCTCCAGAGCACGGGTAATTTACAATGCAAAAACTATGACTCAGTTTTGGCTTTACCACAAGAACTGCAGGCCTCCAGGGCTCTGATCTGTGTCTCCATTGCTGTCAGCGTGCTGGCTATCGGCCTCACAGTGGTCGGGGCTCGCTGCACTAATTTCTTTCACTATGACCAGCTGACCAAATCCAATGTTGGCATTGGTGGAGGTGTGGTGTTTATTATAGCAGGGCTCCTGTGTATTGCTCCTGTCTGCTGGTCAGCCTACGGCATCATCACAGGTTTTTATAATCCTCAGGGCACAGCAGGAATGACCGGAGAGCTGGGAGCTTCCATATATCTGGGCTGGGTGTCTGGAGCACTGCTTGTCATTGGAGGAGGGATTTTGTGCACCACCTACAGATGCTGTGGAAGATGAGAGAACAATGTTGGAGTACACAGTGCCGTTCTTCCAGTACATGCTTATGCATGACAGTGAACAAGCATGTCTTCACTCTGACAGACTGTTTTGTTGCAGGCTTGGAAGCTCTATTTTCATCATTTATGTCAACCTTTGATTGCACTATACTGAAATTTTGCAACAAATCTCTGTGAAACATGTCACATATTGAAGTGTACAGTAAATTGCATGTCTAAGTGTTTATTTTAATGTTATATTGTTAAAGTGTCACGAGTGAAAAGAAGTCTGTTGAGCTACTAGTTGTATAATATGATATGACAAAATGTTTTCTGAAAAAATGTCTATACTGCAGATGACTGAGTTTTGCTGTGAAGCACAGATATGCTGTGTAGAGCACACGCTATCAATTCTACAAGAATAATATCTGTTTAAGACTCTGTCATATATTCTTATAACTGCATGTGTGAAAAAAACATCTTTATGCAACAACAGAGTTTTATTTGTGAGAATTTCAGTGATGGAAGGAAATTGAAGGAAATTAAACCAAATAATATAAATCAATCAGCTAAAGACACAGAAGCTATTACTATTTTTTACTGTTTTTTTTAGTCATTGCCTTTTGAACTATATGTTGTCCATTTGTTGTGCCATGTAAACAGGAACAAAATTTACATTTTGCATATTTGCATCTTAACAAACCAATAAATTCACTGTATATTTATACTTTGAACCATAAGCCCAGCATTTTATGTCTTTTTTATTGTTATTTTCTAAAACTGTAAATTGCACTTTCTTTAGCAACTTTCTATAAGTATAAAAACCTGAAAAGCTGACTCTGTAGCTCAGAGGTGTTTAAATATTTGTTTTATGTATATATTCACCAACAGCTCAGAAGCTGCCTCTTTTAAAATCATATTTAAGAGAGCAGCGTTCTCTTTACTTTAACTTAAAGGAGACAAGAGAAACATAATCCTCTCTTAAAATTCCTTCCTTTTTTTTTTTTTAGCTGGAGTTGCAGTAATGATTAAGACTTGCTTCTTGTGCTTCACAGCTTCATAACTATATTTTTTAATGGGTCAGCAGGACAGGCGGCAGGCTGATTGGGGGGCTGGTGCTGTGTCTGCTGGCTGTTTTCGCAGTGTGTTTTGCAAGAGGACCGCCACATGCAAAATATGTGAGAAATCTTTTGTGGGATCAAGTGTTGTGACTACAAAATAGTCAAGTCAGTAATAAACCTACGTGTTTTGCTCCCATTACGATGACCAGCAGCTCCACATCTATTAACCAACAAAGTAAAACATGTACACGAAATATAATGTTCAATGTTTTTAGCCACGTTATAATGTTGATTTACATTATTTACCAAAATTAGATTATTTACCAACAAGTAAAGGGCCTGGATTTGAAAACCTTCATCAACATACAGTAGAGCCGCTGAGCATATAAAAGCAGCTTCTCATTAAAAAGTGCCTTTATATTCATATTATTATAATCAGTGACTTTATATTTCAGTTCGAATTTATCATAACATCAATCATAATTATCTTAATCGATTGGGGTCTTTCTGTGTGGAGTTTGCATGTTCTCCCTGTGACTGCATTGGTTCTCTCTGGGTACTCTCCTCCCATGGTACAAAGACAGGGATTTAGGTTAAGGTTAAATTGGCTGTAGCTGTGAATATGAGCATGACTGATTGTTTTTCTCTCTGCGTTAACCCTGTGACAGACTGGCAACCTGTCCAGCGTGTACTCCACCTTTTGCACTATGACAGCTAGGATAGGCTGCAGCATTCCCCACCCCAGAGAACTTGAATCCGGTGAGTGGAAGGAGAGGAAGCCACAGTCAGCTTCTCCTCTAAGTATAAAAACTGTCATGGTTCTTGGTCAGTTTGCCCAGCGTTTTGAGTTTTTGGACTTTTAAGTTTTGTTTATTTAAATAATCTATTTTGATCCCAGGTTTGTGTTATGTTTACTTTTACTTCATGTATCCTTCTTTACTGTAGTTTTATTCCTAGTTGCTTTAGAGTTTAAATCATCCCTCAGTGGTCCATCCTCTTGCGTCAAATCCCTTGTATTCAGTCCATTCATGTGTCTGTGTTTTCCCTGTTTAGTTATCTCACTTCCTGTTTTATTTTGGGAATTAGTGTTCCTTGTGCTTTGCTTGCGAGACAAAATTTTGCTTCCTTTGTCTCGCCTCCTGTGATTTAGTCCACCTGTGTCCTGTTCTCCCCAGCTGTCTCCCCTAATTACCCTTCTGTGTATATATTGTCGCTGTCTTTCCATGTCCTTTGTCAGAGTGTCTGTTCTCCTCACCCCAGTGTTTAGCTCTAGTGTGTTTTCCAGTTTTTTGCTTTCTGTAAGTTATAGTTCTCAGTTTCTTATTTTGTACCTTATGTTCCATGTTTGTGCAACCTGCTTTCAGACACAATAAACGACTCTCCTTCAGTTAAACTCTGCCTGCCTTTGCATCCCGCATTTGGGTCCTCACTCCTCACACGCTTGACCGATGACAAAAAAAGCACATACAGACCACTTCCTCCTCGCACAGATAAATTATCGCAGCCCTCAAGAACACACCATCCTTCCTCTTTGAAGAGATCAATAGTGCTTCATCATGGTGGCTGGTAGGGTAGGGTGTGTGGTAGTACTGTGTACAAGCCAGATGCAGTGCAACATCTACAATTCTCTGCTGTTCTTACCAACATTTCTCAGATGTATGTTCAGTGAATATCTGCCCTTCGTACACTGAACTGAATACTGACGGATTTGGTGGGTTAAGTTTTGGTTGCTAGGTTGGCTTCTCATACCCTTTATGTGCTGCAGAGTCCACGGACAAGACACTGAACCCCAACTTGCTTCCAATGGCAGGCAGCTCAACTGCTGCCATGGAAGATGGTGGGGTAATGTGTTTGGGTAAATAGGTACCATGGTATAAAGTGCTTACAGAACCTAGCTAAGTTTTAAAAGGTGCTACACCAACCGTGCCATGTCAAAAGCCATGCAGACTGCTGTTGCACTCTGTATTGTTGTTTGACCCCTTTGTAAAGGCAAATTAGAACCTCACAAACACAACATAGTTGTTTGAAAATCCATTTATTTCAGATTTCCATAACATATTACAATTTAACTGACTCACCATGGAGAAAAGGGTAATTCCATATAAAATCAACCAACCAAAAAAAAAAAAAGTTCAGATCAGACACCTTTAGAATTGGATGTTTTTTGTTTGTTTTTTGTACAATAATCTCAGTATCTTTACTGAAGCCATGCAAAATTTTTAATTCATACTAATGTCAATAAGTAATATTTTTCAAGTTCTAGGCCAACTAACATTGAGCATAAACATCATGGGATATAATCGTAATTTCAATAGCAAAACTGCACCAATTTAATCTCTTCTACATAGAGTAACAAAACAAGAATTGGTACTGTGAATGTTTCATCTGATTTCTAATAAATCAGTTAAGAAAACTTTAAAAAAAAAAAGGACTTTGGGTAAACATTCAAGAATTATATGGGGTAGCTTATTAGACAAAACAAGTTCTAGCATATGGAAAAAAGTCTCATTTTTACCTACATCTTCTAGCCATTATTCCTTCTATGTGAAAAGAATTTTCTAATATAGTCATATTTTAACATTTGTTATTATATCTTATGGCTGTAAAATGGAAAAATACCATTGGTGTTCGCATGTTGTCTATAGGATAGTTCAGACATATCACATTAATGAACCAACTTTAGGTCCTTTAGTTTTTCAAAGTCTTTGCAATTTAGGCAAACAGATGGAATGGATTAAAGAGTGTGTCATTATCAAAGGATGATCTAAGCATGAGTCAGCTGTAGAGGAAACTGTGCTGAACACAAGTGTTACAACATCTGAATGCACTGATTAGCATTGGCAGGTTCCTGTCTGCATAATTAGTATCATCCAAGCAAATACTGCAAGTCTTTTTCAACCTTTTTTTCCAATTTTTTTTTTTCAGTTATAACTATACAAGAGTTTCTTTCATTATATGTGACTTTGTTTGCATCCCCGGTATCCTTCAGCCTTCAGCAACCAGTTTCCATTTAGAGGCAACAGTAGACAATCTGTTGTCTCCTCGAACAGTGTGGCCAGTGACCATGGAAGCTACTGTCAACTTCTTGCATGAGTATAAACACCACATAAAAACCACTTCCTGCTCAGCTGTTACAGATAAATGACTGCAGCTATCATGAACGTTCAATCTTTCCTCTTTAAAAAGATCGACAGAGCTTCATCGTGATGGCTGGTGGAAGACAGCTTCTGGGTGTGTTCTTGGCCATCATTGGCTTTGTGGGGAGCATTGTCATTTGTAGTCTTTCCACATGGAAAGTCTCAGCTTCAATTGGTGCCAATTTCATCACTGCTCAGACAATCCAGGAGGGTTTGTGGATGAGCTGTGTGACCCAGAGTACAGGCCAGATGCAGTGCAAAATCTATGATTCTATGCTGGATTTAACTCGAGAGCTGCAGATTAGCAGAGCACTCGTCATCATCGCCATCATCTTTGGTTTCGTTGGGGTCGTGCTTGGTGTGGCTGGGGGCAGCTGCACCAACTTTGTGCCAGATGAAAGGCAAAAGAGCAAATTGGCTATAGCTTCTGGAGTTGTCTTCATCATGGCAGGTGTCTTGGTGCTCATACCAGTCTGCTGGATTGCCAACAACATCATTTGTGATTTTAAGGACCCTCTCGTGCATGAAGCTCAGAAGAGAGAGCTGGGATCTTCACTTTTCATTGGCTGGGGCTCTGCAGCACTGTTGTTCCTGGGCGGAGGCCTCCTCTGCTGCTCCTGTCCCTCCAAGTATGAGACTAGTGTTCAGGTTAGGTACTCTGTGTAAGCGAGGTCTTACTTACCTAAATTAAGTTAGGGCCTACGTTTCGATATCCTGCAGTCTGTTGGGAACAAGACAAAAGTTCTCTAAAAGTTTCACTTTCTGTTTGTCCCTGTGATTAAAATGAGCAGGAATGTTGTATGTGTAATGGGCAGAATGAGTTTTTCTTTTTGCCTTCAAAGAATACTGTAGGGACACACATACATGTGGTATTTTGAATCTCATCACTATAGACATGTTTTTGTTTATGTTGCTTATTATACCAACATTAGATACTCACACAGATTTTTCTTTCCCTGGGATCTGGTGAAATTCAAAGCCTGTGTTTTTAAACTGCCACAAAATCTGACTGTGTAGCAACTGGTTTAAGTCTAGGCCGAATTTTTAATTCCTCTTTCTGTATTAAACTGGTTCAATATTAATGATAATGTGATTGATTTGCATTCACTGTTTTTTTTTTAAATGTATGATTGTATGCCAGTCATCAAATAATAACAGAACCATGGGTAATACAGAGACCATGAACTGTCTCTGTTTTTTCCCCCCCTCATATTTTATTTCTCATCACTCTACCCCTAATCTTATGTTTACTCACAATCTTATACAATATCATTTTCACTGTATGTGTGAAAAAAACAAAAATTCTTCACTCAGCCTGTTTTACTTGTGAGGGCTTCAGGGATAATTTTCACGAAAATGAAACCAAATAAAACAAATCAATCAGCTAAATAAAAACCAAAAAGTTGAATCGTAGTGGAAAAATTTCTCTTTTTTTAAAAATATCTTTTTTTCTTAGTCATTGCCGAATTGTTGTCTATATATTGGGCCTGTGTTGCCAGAGAGGAAAAAATGTTTTTGTATTTTAACAATCCAATAAATTCACTGCATATGTCTACTTTTGTCCTGCATTTTTGTGTCATTATTTTCTATAAATGCAATTTTTTTTTAGCAATCTGCAAGAAAACACTATTTTGTCTCAGAGGCTTAGAGGAATTTATTTCACCTTTGTGTTTTGTTACCATTATGACCAACAGCAGCACCACATCCATTAACCAACAAACATGCAGTGTTGTTATGAACCTGTTATGAAGACAAATTTTTATGTCCATTTTCTTTTCATAGTCAAATGATGTAATAGCTGGCCTCAGAAGATCGGACTGCACTTACACTAGACTTGTTAACAATGGGATGGTGGATGTGTGTCGTGTTAAAACTATAATTTCCAGAAGATGGACTACAAAATGCAGATCTTACTTCACCTCAGCATGTTCTTACCGTGTTGCTTCATGCAGGTCATATAAAGGGTTCAGTATGTGGCAGTGGTTCTCTCTTAACACTTTAAACCCTAATCTGTCGCCGGCGACAGACAGGTGTGTTGCAACATTTTTTTTAAATTACTGTAACTCCCGTAACTCTTGAACCATTTGCACAATCGTAAAAATTCTAACGGTTCCTGAAAGCAGCGACTCTGCGCTTTTCAGTGATATTATGGTTATTACGGTAATCCTAGGTACGGCGTCACAGCAGCCCTGCGCAGACGAAGGTTGGTTGACGGAAAAGGCAGTGAGTGTGATGGAGCTCTGCAGAAAACTGACATTTTATCGGGCATTTGGGTGCTTTTTACCATGTTTTTTTTATTAATTTGTTTTTGCTGTGTTATTTCCCGAGATTTGGCTGCGACGCCCTACCTGTGATTACCGTAATGACCTAATATGAGTGAATGAAAAGCACAGAGTCGCTGCTTCCAGGAACCGTTGGGATTTTTACGATTGCGCAAATTGTTCAAGAGTTACGGGATTTTAAAACACCTTTCACCAGCCTTTCGTTGTCGACATGTTAGGTGTTAAAGGAAACAGCAAAATGGGGACAGATAACTTTCTTAGCAGCATGCTTACCCATGCCTACTCCAGCCTTGCCAAACACAACTTCCTTGTTCTGACCTCCTTAAATACAAAGAGCCACATTTCACAGTGTTGTCTTTAACAATATTTTCATCTTCTTGTCTGAACTAACCAATCAGAAGCTTGAAGTTCTTAACCTGAGATAAATGGACTGGTTCTTTTATAGCACTTTTCTACTCTATTTGAGCACTCAAAATGCTTCTTTTTTTTTTAGTGTCTAACATTTACACTCCAATGAATACATTAGGAGCAACTGGAGATTCAGTATCTTGCTCAAGGATACTTTGGCATGTAGACTGGAACAACCAGGGATCAAACCACCAACCTTCCGATTAGGAGATGACCTGCTGTACCTGAAGAGCCACAGCCACCCCACACGGACCAAAGAGTCTAATGCACGTGTGAGTCAAAGGGTCCCACGAAACCCCAAGGTGCAGTGAAAGTGAGGGCTGGCCTCGCCAGCTGATCTGGGATTGCAGGCCCCCACGGCCGAGAGCACCACCTGCCCGTCTCACCCACTCCGTTGAGGAGGTGGAGCTTGAGTGCATGCGATAGGACCTGAAAGATGGTGAACTATGCCTGGGCAGGGCGAAGCCAGAGGAAACTGGTGGGGAAAATCAGAGGTAGTTTCCACACATTATCATATCTGTTTTGATAGGTGATGTTTAAGCATTAGAACATGTAAACAAGCAAATGCAAATATGCATATTGTTACGTCTGTTGTGTAAATTAAGAGAAATATGAAATCATTTCTACACCTTACAGTATCATACATTTTTAATCACACACACAAATAGTGAACGGCAGAAAGTTTGATTATCTTAAATAACAAACAAGGAGGGAAAGGCAATAACGAACAGGGGGAAAAAAAAAAATCAGAAGCACACAGGAAGTGCAAGACATAAGAGAGTGTCATCTATCCAGTACATACTCCAGGTGAAAATGTACAATAATGTGTTCATTGTAATAGACTTTGTTTCAGTTTGATTGAAGCTCTAATTTCATCATTTATGTCAGCCTTTAATTGCACTGTACTGAAAATTTGTAACAAATGTCTGTGAAACATGTAAAATACTGAGCTGTATGGTAGACTGTATGCCCAAATGTTTATTTTTATGTTATGTGCTTATAAGAAAAACAGTCTGGATGAGCTTCTAGTTGTATAATGTGATATCAAATGTTAACTGAAAAGAAAAAAATGTCTATACTGCAGATGACTGAGTTTATATTGTAAAGCATTTTAGAGCACATATTACCAATGCTGTAAGAATATCATCTGCTTAATGTTATGTTTAATCATAATTTATAAAATTTTATTTTAACTGTTATAAGTTACATATGTATGATCTCAGTTTTACCTATATTTTGATACCGGGCTCATCTTATACTTGTGATTCATTCTGTGTCAAAATAATTTTCTAATATAGTCATTTTTAACACTCGCAAATGTAGCTTATGGAGAAACAACACTCGTGTTCTTATATTCTAAATAATTTGGACATATATCACACTGATGAAACAACATGTGTCTTTTTGTTTATTGCATGTCATTATTGTTTTGTAAATATACAAATCTCTCTGTCACGCCCAGTTTGCGGAATACCAAAAGGTCGGACCCAGAAGCAGACCCACAGAGGCAAACTTGTGAATGAATAAGATTTTTATTACTTGAGACACAGAGACAGAGTTACGTTGGGAAATGAGACACAATAGTTAGGAGTTTTCACTAGGGTCTGTGGCCGGTTGTCTCCTGGGGAGAAGAGAGAGATATTAAACCAAGTGCAGGGTGAAGAAAGGGAGTCCAAGGTGAGTAATGAATGGATTGTGCTTACTTTGGAGCAGTCCTAGGGAGAGCTTTCCAGAGGAGGAGGCAAACGCTGGTGGTGGTCTGTGGGGTGAGCGGTGCAGAGGGTGAGCAGGCAGGTGTGGAGTGAAGACGCAATCCAAGGCGGAGGTGAGGTGGCTGAGCCGGGTAATCCTGAGGTCGAGGGGGGGGAAGCGTGGAACCTTCAGCTGACGGGATGACTCTAGAGACACGAAAGGAGATGTAAGA
>VUQS01002614.1:0-12053 GCA_015108495.1 Heterochromis multidens | reverse complement strand
GCCAACCCCCCCTCCTCCACCCCCACAAACACAATCTAAGACATGAGAGAGTGAGCCCTCATAGGATGCTATGGGATCTTGGCAGCTCTGCTTTGCAGTATTATTAGGAAAATGATGCAATATTGCACTGATATTGCTCTTGATATCTTACATTGCCAAAAACAAAACTACCAGTTGGTTTGGATTAAGACAAAAAAAGATATTTGGCAAATCTGCTTATGATTAGAGACATTAATTTACCTCATAATTTTTTTCAAAAAGATATGGGTAAATCCATGAGAAATGTAAAAACTAGAACGCATGAGCAACCACCATCACTATAGACAAGTTACTTGCTTAGTTTAAATGAATTGCTTCGCTTTTGTTAATCATTTTATGTTGTACATCACCTCACAGCAACCAAAACTTAATCAATTTCTTCTCCCTATCAGGCTGCCACAATTCCTGGTTGTTACATAAATTCTTTAATAGAATTAAGGGAAGTGTTTAGGGAAAAAAATGTGAATTTGACGACACATTCAGTGTTTGTGATCTTTGTGTATGTGTGATATAAATCTGTCAGTACAATCACAACTTTTTTATAGGAGACAAAAAGCAGGCCTCTAATGTGTGAATCATTCAATTTTAGGTTGTTAGCAAAGTTGTGTTTAGACTTCAAGTGAGTCTTATGGAAATTAGAGATGCATCCATCGGCTAGCCAGAGACCGGTGACTTGCCAAGCAAACAGTCACACGCACATTCACAGCCCCAGGCTAACTTGTTAGTGTGGAAGCTCTTCACCATGAGTGAAGACACCAAGACAATATAGGGAGGGGTTGGGTGGGTGGGGGGGACAACTGAACGAGATCATTTAAAAGAAGCTAGCAAAGATAAAGTGGCTAAAGCTATCCAGCGCTCACAGCCACCCCAAGCTAGCAGCCTCGGTATGAGCACAGGATCAGAGAAGTTAAGAGGAAATTTATGGAGACAAGTGAAAAAGAGAAACGGATCAACGTCCTGTTATCTGGTGAATTTATAAACATACTGGAAAATGGTGTAAGTAACTGGCATTTGTTTTGTTTGGAAAGGTAAAAAATATGCCAGTTAAAGGTAGGTGTACAGGAACTTGTTTTCAATTACTTATTTGTACCTCTTTCCAATAGCAGGGCACATTATTTTCAGTTGTGTCAGTTAGAGAAGAGCCTGTAACTTGCTGCAATTTGGGGGAAACTGTGAAGTTTAATCATTTATTTTATTATGAAAATAATATTTTGCATTGAAAAAAAAATTTTTTTTGTTTGTATATGCTGTGAATTATAGTTCTTAGAAAATCGGAATCTGTAAAAAAATCAGTATCAGCAGGTCACACTACAAAAAAAAACCAAAACTGGAATTGGCTAAGAAAATTGCAATTGGTGCATCTCTAAAATGAATGTACATCATTGTAATCTGAATTTAGGAAAACACAACTCTCTCTCTCTCTCTCTCTCTCTCTCTCCCTCTCTCTCTGCATGGGTGTTTGTGTGAGGTAAGACAGCAGTACTTCACTAAAAGCTTGACAGCTGCCTCAGGCACATACGGGAGATGGTTCATGAGAGTCACAGAGGACAAACAAGCTGTATATCAACAAAATGCCTCGTATGATGATATAGTGAAAAAGACCAAATAGATACAAAAGCATGAACTGGTTACAAAATAATAAATGTAATTGAAGAGATTATAGACATATCCCACTTCCCACTGATAAGATATTAATATAGTTTTGGCACATTTAAAAGATGTTATACAATGTTTGAGATATTTTTACACTATTTCAAGAGAAGCATAAAACCCTCCTAGAACTCTAACCATCTTACACAAAAGTGAACAGGAAAAGTAAGTACAGAGAGAGCAATAGAAGTTAGTGAGGCATTAATGAGGCGAGGTTAGAAGGTTGACAATATTCAAGGATGGAACAGCACTCCTGCTAATTGTCATACTCGGGTGCTGTGGCAACTGTCTTGTATTTTTTATGTTTGACAGCCTTGCTCAAGTGTCCCTGTGCAGCACCAACAAACCCACGCTGGCTGATAAGCATGATGATACGCCAGCAACATAGTGGTATTAACACAACAGGATGGCCTGAGAAAAAAATTGTTTCCTGCTGTGCTTCTCACTGGTAGGGATTAAGTATTACAACTGGCCCATCATCAGTACCTGAGTGCTGATGATCGGACAGTTGAAGTAAGCTTTAAAGGAGTTTTTGTCTTTTATACCTGTAAACACCACTTAAATGAGCTCCAACATCTCTCTATCAAAACCACCTCTCATGTAACACGTGTTCTTTTAAAAGGATTTTAAAGTGGATGGTATTTAACCCTACTATACATAAAGGTGCTTATTTTTGTGGCATTTTAGGCGCACATCCCACATGGTCCACTATTTTGGTTTAAACTAATATAATATATCTCAACAATAATATGATGGTTTGTCATGACTAACGTTTGTGGTGTCCAGAGGATGAAACCTGCTGGCTTTGGCAATCGCCTGACTTCACCTCTAGCACCAGGTCCAATTTTTAATATGCAGTATCTTAATTTCTATAAGATGGTTTAGCACAAAACAGTGTAGAAACCAATAATCACATCTCCCTCAGGATGCAGTGGAATAATTGATTCTTTACGTTTTCCTCTAGCTGATGTTTCAATTGTTTGACCTGAGTTTAAACCTCTCTGCTCAAACAAGAATGAGGTAAAGCTTGTGGATTTATTATAGGTGTAAGTGCAGTGATTTTTGTGACAATAAATACACTAAAGATAATCCAGTTTGTGTGTTTTCTCAATATATATTTTACTCATTTATATTTCTAGTTTTTCCACTCTTTCCCCTTCTGTCCTATTAACTACAGAGGTACTTCCTGTTACTTGGAACTGTGACTGGAAACCCATCCATCCATCCATCCATGAATCCATCCATCCATCAGCAGCAGGTTAAGCAAGGTATTCCAGACATCCTCCCTAGCAACACTTTCCAGTTCCTCCTGGAGGATCCCAACACATTCCCAGGTCACGTGGGTTCTGGGTCTACTCCAGGGTTTCCTCCCAGTTGGGCATGCATGGAAAACCTCCAAAGGGAGGTGCCCAAGAGGCATCTTAACCAGATGCCCGAGCCACTTCAACTGCCTCCTTCTGACACACAGGAGCAGCAGCTCTAGTTCAATCCCTCCAGATGTCTGACCTCCACGTGATATTAAAGAGGCGTGTCAACAAAGACAGCTCAGATGTCCCCAATGTCCAGAGCATCTCAGAAAGAATCTCATCCAAACCTGGTGCCTTGCCACCAGCGAGCTATTCAACTACCCCAGCGACCTCTGCCAGTATAATTGGTGAGGCTTCCCCTGAGTCTTCAGACTCTGCCTCCTCCAAATAGGACATTTTGGCAGGGTGTAGGAGTTCCTCAAAGTGCTCTTTCCACTGCCGGACAATATCCCCAGTCCAAGTCAGCAGTTCTCCTCCCTGGCTGAATACAGCTTGAGCCAAGCCCTGTTTCCCCTTCCTGAGCCGCTGGCAAGCTTGCCAGAACTTTTTTGAGGCCTGCCAAAAGTCCTCCTCCATGGCCTCCCCAAACTCCTCTCACCCCCGAGTTTTTGCTTTCGCAACTGCCAAAGCCGTTTTAGCCCTCCAATACCTGTCTGCTGGTTCAGGTAATCCCCTGGCCAACCAATCCTAAAAATCTTCCTTCTTCAGCCTGACAACCTCTCTCACCACCAGTGTCCACCACTGGGTACTCAGGTTGGCGCCATAACAGGCACAAATGACCTCATAACCACAGCTCCTGGCAGCCACCTCAGCAATCTGAACATGGTCTTGAGCATGGCCCATTCAGACTCTAAGTCCCCAACCCTACAGAGAGGGGCCTCCACCAGACGTTCCCAGTGTATCCTCACTACTCGCTTGAGTTTTCAAGGTCTGTCCGGCAACCTTTCCGGGCATCTGATCCAACTCACCACTGGGTAGTGATCAGTTGACAGCCCTGCTCCTCTCCTCACCTGAGTGTCCAAGACATACAGCCTCAGATCAGATGACACAACAGCAAAGTCGATCACTGACCTTGAGCCACCTTATGCTCGAACATGATGTTTGTTATAGATGTTTTGTTATATGTGCCTAGCACAGAAGTCTAACAACAAAACACCACTCTGGTGGCGATTGGGAATCACTAATTTAAAAGAACCATATCGGTAGTGAACCGATCCAGCTCCATAACAGCTGAGCAACATTAAGAAGATTTTATAGGCGTTTGTGCACATGTGACAACTACTCAGTTGGATTGGAAACTGAACAGTCTTTAGTCTGTCAGCTCCCTAATACAAAGTAATTGTCCAGTGAATTCACAGCAAGTGGGCATCAAGATTCCTTCCTCCTGCCCTGTTCTATCCAGGCAGCGCCCTCACCAAACCCAAACTAAGTACTTCCTGTAGTAAGAAAGTATATGAAAGAGACTATTTCCTGTTGTGTGCTACAACTGAGAAAAATTTCGAACAGATTCCCAACCTGATTCTCCCAATCATGTTAGAAGTTTATTGTATATAGTTAAGAAAAGCTATGGTAAACCTTGAGTTCGACTTGTTTTGTCCATAGCACATTTTAAACAACTTTCTGTAAACAACAAAAACCTTATTTTAGCTTTGTGCTTCCATGTAGGAGTCATTTCAGAACAGAATGAAAATCAAAGCTAAAACCTACTAATCCATCAGAGTGAACATTATGCCGTCTTTTGTTGTCGTTAAAAGTTATGTTGCCACTGTTCAGTTGTGAGTAAAAAATCTATGTGTTGTTACCACACGGTCATATATGGCAACAAAAAAAGCATACACTGTGATAATGACCTTTATAAAACTCTCTGGAGGGGTGATTTTTATATTTCATTGAAAAGAACTGAAAACCATGGAAACCTGTAAGGAGGTTTAGAAAACAGCAGTAATTAGGTACAAACATGGAACATACTGTACAAATCCACAGGTAATTTCTTTAAGCTCATCATTTGAGGATAGTAGATCTGTGATGTTTTTAATAAACTCAGAAGGAGCCAGCAGGCTGGCTGATGCAATATTATGCTTATATTTCATATAAGTGTCCAGCAGAGATTTCTGCAATTTCATTTTCTATATTCTACATTACCTCCATTTTAAATTATTAATGAGGCCAATGAGAATTTACCACTGCCTACAGTTTATTGCATGTATCAGCACACCTCTTTCCTCATTCAATTTTTTTCTAGCCAACACCGATGTGATTAAGAATATTTCTTTCCAGTAAACAATACAGTACAATATTTATTTGAGGTCTTAAAGCAGGGTGTACAAAACATACAAAACAAACCACAACAGCACAATTAAAATCAAAAAGAAGTTCAAAAAGTAGCTAATAAACACCAAAGAGTCGATAATCCAATAGCAGATCAGCAGGATCAGTTCCCAAGCCAAAGCAGATTGAAAACACAGCTGATGTCTTACCGAATCACCATAAAAACACTCATAATCACTTTAAACTCACTAAGAAAGAGCTCTTTCAGCCTTGAATTACTTTGTTATTTGTTACATTGCAGAGAAGCGGTGTACACGATGGCTCTCCTGCTTCATTCAGCTGATTGTCAGAAACATCTCTAAGGCAAGAACAGATGTCTCTAGTTATTTGACCAGGCTCTCCGGGCTAATGTATTCCCACTCTCACTCAATCCCCCATTTTTTTGCAGCCAACTGCAAATCTCTTTGCAATGACAAAGCATCGCCTGTCAGGAAGATGATTCCATTGAGAGGCACTTTCTGATATGAGAGGTGCATTAATGTGATTAACCCACACTCATTATTGCTGCTTGATACAGGGGCTTAGGGGCTCATGTCACTGTGTATTTTTCTCTATTGGCATCAACAGCAGGTAAATGGAAAATATGCTGCTGTATGAGCAGAATCAGGTAAATCAAACTGTGATCAAGAGCAGGCAACAGTGTTATCAATAGCAGAATTACTGCAGCTTTGTACAAACTCAATTATGTAATTTGAGTTCAAAACTGAAAGACAATAAAGAACAAAATTAGGCTGTGAAACGCCGCAGCTTACAGGAACAAATCAATTAAGCCTTTTTGCAGACTTGATATGTTCCCATTATCGCAGGAACAATTAAAAAATATTGAAATCAATTAAGATAGAATGAATATCATCTCCAAATCAAACTAATGTTATTCACACACCCCAGAGATGTTTGAGTATTTCACTTAATTACCATTACATTTAAACAAACCTGCAATCTGGTGACTACTGTTAGACTGCATGACTATATTTATTATGAAACCGTCTCCAACTGCTGGAGACAAAGAAGAAGCAGAGTGCATCAATTTTAAAGCAAGACCTTGTTTACATGTGTTTCATACATTCACACAGCTAATATTAGCCTTCCAAAAGACAAACGAGGGCTTGTTGCACCAGCTCCACTGTGTACTGCAATGTGAAATTATTCATTTGATGTCAGAGTCATCATCAATTCAGCTGCATATAAATGGTTACAGGTTGCAAGTATGTTTGATTGCACAGTGACTGAAGCTGCAAACATATAGGAGGCACAGCAGAAAATAACTGTGCAGTGGAAAGGGAATTCTGGGATGCCAATCATAAAGCTTTTCATCAGACATCTTTTCCGCTCTTTAGCTGGGGGTACCGGCAGAAATAGATTCCTGTTCTGAGTGCAAAGCTTCTAATAAAGGCATCTCCCAGCTTAATCAAAGATACCAAATGGGCACATTCAGCTTGTGGCATGTTGTTAAGTCTTAGCAAAGGCATAGTGTGAACCTCTTTATTGTAATAGTAAAGGAGTATGTATGTGAGCATGCATGTGAGAAAAGCCTCTAGGCAGCCCCTAGAGAATATACTATAATGCACCAGAACAAGCTATAGAAAACAAAGTGAAATACTTTGTGCAACTCTTTCAGCTCACATTCCTTTTAGATCAATGGCTAAGACAGATAATAGCCCCCACAGAGACTTGCATCTCACATCCCCACTCTATCCTTGCCTCAAATTCCCATTTCTGTCTTTGCATCTCTGCACATTCTCCATCTTCCCTTCTCACTCCGCCCCAGATGTCAGCATCGCAGGATGCCCACCAGCTCCAGAGGGCATGGCAGGCAGAGCACAAGAGAAAACTGGGAAGAGTAGAGTAGAACATCTGGCAGTCCTAGGGACTCTGTCTGCCGCTGCCGCCCACTTTTATAGTGGCTTACTGGGCTTCCTGATAACAGCTGATCTAGGCCTATTGCCTCCATCAGAGTGGAGAAAATCCACTCACTAACTCAATTATGCAAGAGGCGTGAATTAAACATGAGGCTACCTCACAGGAATGTATACATACAGCACAGATGTGCACAGATACACAATACGTAATTATACAATATAACAATCCCATCTGTAAGCTGATGTTGGGGGCCTTTGTGAGGTCTTTTTTTCTAAAGGAACATCGAAGAGCATGTTAATGAATGAGCGTATGGGCATCTAGGTCAGACTTGTAAGGATGACAGTGAAGAAATATGTGACAAGGAATTTTGCCATCTTTGCCACCTATTACTTCCCTGTGAGCTTTAAAGACCAAAACAGCCTTGCGTGGGAGTCAAGCCTGGAGCCAGAGGCAGAGCCGATTTTCTCCCCGTCTCTCTTTATGTCTCTCTCCTTTTGCTTCCCTCTCTCTCCCACTGTGTCTCTCTCTCCTGGCCTTGCTCTATCATTCCTCCATGCCCTTTATTAATCATCCTTGGTTAGTAGGGCAGAGAGCATGGTGTATGGAGCTCTGTAGAGTGTAAAGCCATGAAATACACACACCTTCATGTGCATGCACACTAACAGCCTCTGGATTCATAGATCTAGGCAGTTTTTCCTTTAATCTTTTTTCTTTTTTTTTTCCTCTTTTTTTTTTTTGCTTATAAAAGATATAAAACATTATAGACACACAGACACGCTGCAAGTATGCATGTGCACACATACAGCTGATCTTCAGGGATTCTGGCCTGAGATCCTCAGGCTCAGCTGCTGCTGCTGCTGCTGCTGATGTAACCTTTTCAACAGCCTTAGTAGTTGTTGTTTAGACATTCTAGCTCCAGCGTGTAGTCAAAGTAAAGTCATCTTCCTCTCACTTAAAAACACAAAGCTGTCCTACCAGTGTCACTAAAACCTTTTACTTAAGGTTGGGTCAGAGCCCCAGTACAGCAGCAACGGCATCACCAAGCCATCCCAACATTAAAGCAAGAGTTGAGATGTTGAAGCCATCATCTTTGAAGAGCTGCATGAGGAATGATGGGACAGTGGGATAAAACACAGAGCAGTTATCCATCCCAACTTCTGTCCAATGGGCAGCAAATAAGCCTGAATAATGGGTGGCAGTAATTAAGCCTTCTTTCTATGCATGTAAGTGCACTTAGCTTAGAAGCTACTGGGCTACATTCCATTATTACCATTATCACTATGTGATCTCCCTGAGAGAGTGGTGAGTGAACTGGCCACTTAGATGCCCTGAGACAGTAGGAGATTTATAGTGGAAGTCTGGGATATCCTTTTAAGAAGTGCAGAATTATGTAGTTATGGGTGGACAAGAATAAACTCATTTTCTTCACTTTTTAAAATGTATTTTGTGGTGTTTAATACATTTTTACATTGTAAGTAATAAAAGAATAAGTTCCTTAAGAAAAAAATATAAAATATTCTGTTATGTTAATTTATGTGTAGTTGTGATTGTACTGGTAGTAACAGGTAGCCGAGTCCTGCATTAGTTGGTGTTTATAACCATGAGGGTTGTTATGATTAGTGTATGTCATGTATCAAAACACTCATCTTACAAAAACAGAAACTCAAGTTACACAGCAGCAGTAGCAATGAGATTTGAAAGTAGTGGACGCACCTGGTTTGACGGTCTTCAAGCGAATCGGCTCCCGAAAGTGACGAATGACAGCCAGTGTGTCCCGGTTTGTAAGTCCACTGACAGGCGTCCCGTTCACCTCCAGCAGAACGTCCCCGTAGTAGGGCAGCTTCCCTACGTGACACACCAGCACGTCCAGTTTCATTTGGCCCAGGTAGGGGAACTGTCCAAGCTCTGCTCCTCCGAGGACCTCCACCACGGATCCAAAGTCTCCCAGGTTCCCCCATGACACGGCGCACTCCACCACTTTAGTGGACCAGTGTTTCTTCTTCTTCAGTGTTCTAGACATGGTTACCCTCTTTTCAAATATCTAACAATCTAACTGGTAGGAGTCCCCTTGGCTTGTTGTTGTTAAATAAGCGCGAAGTGATGCGGCCTAATAAACCCTCCTGAGTTATTCTCGCGACCTGCTGGGGATTTCATCTTCTTGACATTTATGAAGCTTATTTTCACCCGTGAATTTGTCGCTGAGCTCTGTCATCCCACGGGCTTATGCTCCGGTGTGCGCACAGTTGCCTTGGTTGCAATAATTCCGAGCGCTTTTTGTGCGTAAAACAGGAGAGTGGACTGCAGCGATGTGGTTAACAAGAAGACAATCAAGGTTTTATGCTTTCCATTGCTACTCTGGAACCATATCCGCGCTTTGCTTCGTCTTGATAACGAGCCTCGCAACTCGCAACATAAAGTAGTAAAAAAAAAATGTAAACAGAGAATATTTTTACTTACTCGGCGACAGATCGTGGAGTGTCTGTCGCTGAAATTTAGTGCGTCAATGAGATATCCCTCATACCTGTGGGTAGGCTGAAAATAGACGGGCGGCAGCGCTTACCGGTTGGCGGTTTACGCTTTTGAGATCCAGCCCATGATGACTGAGCTGAAAGACATCTGCGAACGTTTGTCTGCTACAGGTTTGAACACACCTGGCACCGCCGAGAGAGATGTTGCCAAGCTCCGAAACTCCCCCTTTACGCTCAGCGGCAGCAGTGTTTTCTAGACTCTAATGCTGGCTCCATCATCCGGTGTGATGTGGTACAACATAAAATTAAAAAATTAAATAAATAAATATGAACTGAACAACATGGGCTACTGTACCAGAGCAACAATGTTCAGAGTAATCTGATCTGTCAACTTAGTTCCTGAAAAAACGAATACCGGTACTGTTTATTTGCAATATTTTGTGCATAAAACGAGACTCGTCTTGTAGTATTAGGCGGAATAGGTGTATCATATGGGACTAATTAACATACACAAAGCATGTAATCCTAATATTAAGCGTGCAAAAAAAATTACATCTAATTGTGACCCTGCATTTGTTATGAATGAGGTATGCTTGGGGAGGCAAGTTTTGATCTCCAAAATTAATGTCTACACTGCGCCACCTACTGATGTAAATAGTTCTGCACCGGCACTTTTAAGTGCATTCTTCCCTGCATTAGCCACAGAATAATGATTAGATTGATTTGATTCCATACTGATTGCATACTTTAATATACAGTTTTGCTTTTTTTGTTTTTAACAGTAGCTTTTAATTTGTGCATTTACTGGGTTGTTGAATAAGGAGCATCTGCACATCTTGAAAAGCTTTAAAGAGAATGAATTAATTTCCCTCAAACAATTTTTACAAGGCTTTAAAAAGTCTTGCATTTCAATAACAAAGCCATTTGTTCTTGTCTACTGTAGACAGTAACATTAGGTCTTGCTTTTTATCAGTCTTAAATATGACTCATAAATAACTCAAAGTTTCTTTCAGTGCATCGTTTTCTGCAGTGTACCTGGGTCCAAGTGACATTAATTAGTTTATTATGAATTATAGTTGTAATCTCATTTCAATTTATTTGTAAACTGCCAGTTCACAACAACAGTTTTCTTAAGTCACTTTAAGGTAAAACCTCTTTGAGCAAGTACTTGATGATGGTGGAGAGGAGGAACTCCCTTTTAACATAAAGAAACCAGCAGAACCAGGCTCAGGGATGGACAGCCATCTGCTGTGACCAGTTGGGAGTGAGGGGAAGGAGAAAAGAGGAGAACAAAGACCAAAAACAAGCAGGACAAAACACAAACTACAGGGAGGAGTAGACAAAGGTTAAGCACTGACAAAAATCAGAAAAACATGAAACTACTGTTTTCCCTTTACTTGTTGCTCCACAAGGCAACAAAAATGGCATTACAGTGCATCTATGGTGTATAAAATGTTTAATCTTTAAGAGATTTAGATTATTATCATATAAATAGCTCTAGTGCTGTAAACCTGACCTTTTACTCAAGGGGAAACTGCACTCCCACCTACATCCAAAGCCTACACATTTCATCTTCAGAGCATGGATTTTGCATCATACGTTTACATAAAAGTAAGTGTGTTGGTATACACTGTGTGAGAGTATAACACCTCCTTTGTCTTTAAGTGTTGGATTTAAGAAGACCAGATGTTGATAATACAATGCAGGATGTTGCAGAAGTGACTTGGTTCAGTGTAGCTCTAGAAGTGCATTAAAGCTTGTATATGTTTCATTGTTTTTGGGGATGAGTAGCTGATGTTTCACGACATATTGAAAATGATGCCTAGTTTGGTTTTGGCAAAACCTCTTCAATACAGCATGACAAATTTTGACAATTTGGATGTGTCGAGTTGACTCATAGGACAGTGAAATGTTAGTGCCATGTAAGAATGCCAGTAGAGTTCATTAACTTTATGACTGGAAGATTGGAACATACTGTACCATCTGTAGCAGTTATGAATCTGCAGTTGTTTCTGTTTTCTGGATATGATCCATTAGAAGTCTGTGTTTAAATACACAGATGCCACTATGGACATTGTGCTGAATAATTCACTGGCTAGCAGGAGATAATTAACTCTTGATGCATGCTCAATAATCCAGGTAAAAGAATCCCAAAAAGTTGAATCTGTTCATCTGGACGTAGCGTTTTTTAGTGGGAGAAACGTTTCGTTTACCAACTGGTAACTTCTTCAGTCTCAGCTGACTGCAGACTTCCCCAGCCTTATAAACAGTACATTGCATAATGACAGAAACCAGCACCATTGACTAACAATGGGCCATTTGGTCAGTTTCATGATCAATAGTATGCAAATTGTCATGACCATTGATCAATGGCCATGAGTACCATTCACAGAGATTGGGG
>VUQS01002613.1:0-11300 GCA_015108495.1 Heterochromis multidens | reverse complement strand
CTTCCCCCTCCTCTTTTTTTTTTTTCTTCCCCCCCCCCCCTTCTTTTTTTTTTTTTTTTTTTTTTTTTGCTCCTTCAACTTTTTCTAGAGGGATGCTGGAAAGACTCCAGTCTCTGTTAATGCATCTCAGGAGCATCATGTACTGCTGCTGCTCAGTGCTGAGCCCTAGTTATTCATGCATCTGTTATCAGCCCTGATTTCAGACTAAGACACATGTGCAATAGCAATGAAGGAGTCTGGGGTACAGAGAAAAGTATGACGAAAAATAAACTAGCTCTGTGAAGATGCCCAGGGATGAAAGGAAGGTAACAAGGAGGGATTGTCTTTACAATTCTCACTCTGATAACTTTTTGTTTTGTAGTCTTTGCTGTTTATTTACACACCAACAAAAAGTGTGTCGCAATGGTATTATATGACTCTGATACAGGTTGAAGGGGGATTACACTGACCTTTTATGTTAGTGAAACTAATAAATTTGAGGCTTACTTTGAGTTTTAACTCATTTCCTCCTCTTGTCACTCTGTTCCTTGAATTTCCCTTTTGCTTTTCCTGCCTTCCTCCCTCTTGCTGCCTGATAGGAGGGAGGCTTTGTGTCAGACAGTACCTGCATTGAAATACACTGACAGCTCCCTCAGATTCAGCGGATGTACTTGCACGGGAGTTAATCTGACTCTACACAATTTAGCAGCTAACCCAAATCCTGTGGTTAAAACCTCACGCGAGACAAGAAACAAAGAGGCACTGCCAGCAAAATCCCCAGGTCACAAAACCTGGAAACCAAGCCAGAGATTAGAGGTACATGCTGAAGCCTGGGAAGAAATAAAGCCCTAATATTTATGATGGCATAAGTTGTTAATCACTTATAGGTCAAAAGATCATTTCCACAGTTTGATTTTCACATTATTTATTTCACTTTCACTTTTTTAACATTATATATTTTCTTGAGACTCAGATAAATTTAAGAGAATCAGTGAATGTGATGTCTTGCTGTTTGTTTCTTCTCCTATGACATGTCCTAATGCCGACTCCCAGTTTGCCGACCACGCAGCACTTTGAATGTGCAAGTCATAAAATACACTATGATGAGTTCAGCCTGGCAACATGTACCGGAGCTCCAGTCACTCACATCCTTCTGCTGCTCTCTCTCCCTTTTCCTCTGTGTACTACTAAGCATCTGGAGAAGAGCAATATCGTCGAAGTAAACACACCAACAGCTGTCAGCCAGCTTCACTCTCTCCTCTTGCCATCTCTCACTTCCTTCATTGCTTGATTCCACCTTATATGTCCTGTTTCAGTCATTCTGTCCCCTCCTTTCTGTTTGTTTCTTGTCTGCTGGCTCATCAGCGGGTAAGCACAAGTGATGGATACATTCATGCTGTTTTTCCCTTCTGGTCTGGGCCTGGTGAAGTGAATGATGGAGGACACTGAGGACACAGACTGAATGATGGGTTCAGTTAATGGCGGATACTTACTTACTTACTTCATTAAAATAATTTCCTGGGACTTTGAGAAAGGATGCAACTTGAGTCTTAAGTTTGCATTTTTGGCTTCCATTTCAATATGTAATAACATTGTACTCTAAACCTTAATTGCTGGGAGCTTAGAATATGGGAAGATTGTGTAAGTCTGAAGGGTGCAAAAACATAATCAGAAAGGTTTTAAATGAGGATTTATGAGGGATAACTTCACAGCGTGATTGAGTACTGTTACATGCAGAATGCAGGGTCATGTTTTACATCCATTGGTAGCACGTGTTCTGATTAGTAAAACATGCCAAAATGAGTTCAAGGGCATCATTTTATCATGTAACCAAATGTGATTTCAAGGAATGACCAAGGCATATGACATGAAAAATTGCTGAGGGGCTTCCTGGTTCTACTTTGAATGGATGTACTGTATATAACAGTGCCCAATTGTTATGCTTATAAAAGTTATTATTGCCAAAATTTCAGGCTCACCTTTAGTTTTCCTTCAAATGTGAAGTGGTTTTAATATTAGGGTTGGACAGTTGGCTTATTTGCAAACTTTTTCAGGGGGGAATAAGAATAAGAAATAAGAACACCTCCTTCCTCTTCTCAACTTCAGTGGTGCAGTACATTTCCCTGAACGCATGCCTTGAGTGTTAAAAGCAAATCAGTGGTGGTGAGAGAAGGAAGGAATAGCAGAAACGAGGGAAGGAATGAATGCAATTTCCATTTGAGCAAGGTCAGCATCTGTACTGTGAGACACCTGTAAAAACATAATTTTTCATCCTTCAGCTGTAAGGGAATTGGAAGAAGTAAGGTGGAGGTGGAGTGGAGAAGGCCTGGAGGGATGGACACAGGAACGAAGACGAGGAAAAAATTGTTTGATTAACATATCATGCCTACAAACATTTTCACTTAGGAAGGACTGGCAAAGATGAATTTTTGAACAACAGCTGGACCTCATGCATTTCTGCACCGCTACATCAAGCTCAGATGCACACAAGGTTGGAGAAGCTGGAGGCAGATGAACACAGCGGCCCTCCCTGACTTCAGGGGTCAGTGTTCTGGCTCGTGACTCGCCTGCTTCCGGCCAGCCCACCTGGTGTTTTGACTTGCTGCACCTGCCTTACTCTGTGACCCAGAGGTCTATTTCTTCTCATTCAGTTTCAGCATGAGTCTTGCCTTTGAAGCTCAGAGGTGAAACCCAAAACCTTTGCTATCTGTTTTATGTGTTCCAGATTGAAACAACCAACTCAGCACCACCACCAGCAGCAGCACACAACTGTCAGATACATCCACATCTGCTATACTAGTTTGAGACACTATGATTTTATTGTATGACACACTATATGTATCTAAATGCAACTTAGTGTACTTAAGGGGTTACCATGATTGAAAACTGTTTCTGATGTCCAAAAGGGAATCTTTTGTGGCCATTAAGGGTCTTTGACCCCAGCAGTATAAAGCAATGCCCTGAATCTCCTCTTGCTGGTATATCACTGTCATCTTGGCTTTTATTTATTACAACTGTTTGAAAAACCTGCAGGCACAGGCTGTATGTTACTGGGTCTCTTTGCCAAATCCATAGGCTTTTACAAATACAGCTGATATTCCTTCATAAATATGTGAAAACAAAAGAGTACGTTTATGATCTGTGGTAAAGCAGAATGGCCATCAGAGTTATCAAATTCCTAAACCTTATTGTCACTGTACAGTTTATTATGTGTTTACACACATTCAGGCATTATAATAAAATTTAAAAATGTAAATGCTTATACAGGTAGTCATTCAAACCATACCTTAGACAGATATTCATACAAGTTTCATATGTACAGTGGGTGGGCTGTACAGTTGACTTAGCAGTAGTTTCTGTGGACCAGGTAGGGAACAGGGGACACCAGGGATTCACCAGGTTTCCTCCATCTGTGTCTCCCCTTGGCTCTGTTGGTGTGAGTGGAAATAAGCCAGTCATCATGAACTCAGTCTGCACTGTAGTAAACCAGGAAGCAATCCCCACGCCTCAATGACATTGCTTATATTTGACGGCTGGTATACGATACTAAAGAACTTTGATGTGGTCCAAAGTTCAGCTGCAGCACTGATTACTGACACATTTTACATTTACATTTGCAATGACCTGAGTAGGAGTAGTTTTTCAAAGGTGATGCTTTAATGGCAAATACATATGGAAACATATATGGCAACATATGTATTATTTTATTTTTGATTACTTAATAAAAATAGAGGATCACATTAATAGGTGGAACTATTTCAGGTCAATCAGGTTCCACACCTCCAGACTCACAAACAGCTTCTTCCCCTGGGCCATTCGGACTGCAAACAACCACCCCCCCACCCACCAATCTGAGCTATGGCCTGAGTAACCCTCATCCCTCTGGCCACTCACACATGGACTTTATACACAGACCAAGTCCTTTGCACTACCTTCTGCACTTTTAACTTGTTCTTTTAATGTGTCCCTTCTTATTGTGTGCCTTCCTCTTGTTTTGTTGTTTATATTTCCTGCACAGTAGTCAGGTGGAGCACCCACAATTTCGTTGTACATGTACAATGACAATAAAGGGCTATTCTTCTTCTTCGTCTTCTTCTTCTTCTATTTAGTGAGTTCATGTTTGCCATTGGGGCTTCACGGTGGCGCAGTGGTTAGCACTGCTGCCTAAAAGCAAGAAGCTTCCTGTAGGTGTGGATGTAAAGTGTGTGGATGTCTGTCTCTCTGTGTGGGCCCTGTGATAGACTGGTGACCTCTCCAGGCTAGGGTGCACGCTGTCTCTAACCCAAAGCCAGCTGGGATAGGCACTAGCCTCAGTGCAACCCTGAACTGGATACAAAGTTAAGAAAATGGATGGATGGTTGTGGTAGGTCCTAATTTAAAGTATCAAAAACTGTCAATGGGTTAGGGGCACTCTTATCTACATCTACAACTACCTTTAACCTGTGGTGTTTATACTTAAATGTAAAATCAGAGTTGAATTGCATGGGGGCTGGGGCCTGTCTGTGTGGCGTTTGCATGTTCTCCCTGTGCCTGCGTGGGTTGTCTCTGGCTACTCTGGCTTCCTCCCATAGTCCAAAGATATGCATGTTAGGTTAACTGGCAATTCTTATTGGCCCTAGGTGTGGATGTGAGCATGAAGTGCAGCCTGTCTCTTTGTATTGGTGACCTGCTGACCTGTCTGGGGAGTACACCACCTCTCACCCTATCACAGCTGGGATAGGTTCCAGCACCCCCCTTGATCCTGACTTGGATTAATGTTACATAACTAATAATGATTTAAGAATAAGTAATGATTTTTCCCCCCCAAGACCACAGTCAGTAATCCTTGTGGATCTAATAATCTGGTAGCATGAAGGAAAATGAATTCAATTTTGGATTCTGCATCAGTGGATAAGTTAGCGGTTTTTAGCATTTGCTGCTCACAACTGTTTGAGGATAGTATTTTGGCTATGTACTATACTATTATAATATTATGATGTATGTCTCTGGGGCAGACTTTTATATGTAACTGAGTGATAAGCATTGAGGATATCATCAAAAGGAAATTGTAGTCTGGTTTTAATAATCTTGAGAGACCATGTCTTGTGTGAACAGTGCCTCACATTATGTAGTAATGTGGGTCATTTCTACCCCCTTCTTCTGACCTCTGATCTTTCTGGCATATATTAAAAATAAATCCAGACACCTGGTCACAAGTGTGGCCATGCATGAATCCATGCTGCCCTGTTACTGGGAGTAATCCTCCACTGCTCCTCTCAAGCCGTCGAGCCCTGATTTATGGACTGGGGAAGGTGTTCCTCTCGTTTGACTGGGTCAAGGCTGCTGCTACCTAGCCTTAAACTGCACACACCTGACAAGATAAGGGTCATCACATCTTGTCTTTGTGCTCAACAACCTCGCCCTTAAGGATTTGTAACCAGAGCACCTATGATAGGAAGGAAAAGAAAAGGTGTGACTTATCTTTTGGCCCCACTGCACAATTAACACTTAACAAGGACAGTTAAGTATGCTGCATTAAAGCGATCACATTTTATTTTTATTTTATTAGTCAGTATACTAAAATTTCTGTTCAGCAGTGGCTGAAATCACCAGCTTGAGATTATCAATAGTTATTCCAGTCCTTTGGTCATGAGGAACAAACGGACAGTCTAGTACTTGTAGTTAAGTACTTGGAGAAGTTTAGGGGTCAGGCTGAAAAAATTGTCCGGCAAAAACTGTGCAAGCATGGCCAATTGACTGAAAAATCATGTGAGAAAAAAGTGAGGTTGATTAATACGTAATTTGCAAAGGGGATACTGAAGGATCAGAGTGATAAATGAGGCAGCAAAGGTAGAATAAGGGAGGGGTTGTAGGTGAAAGAGTGAGTAGGGGTCATGGAATAAAAAAGGCCAGAGGTTATCGCCCAACCACTGCATGAACAATGACGTGTTACAGCACATGCTGAAATGTACTGGCAGTAACCCAAAGTGTTATTTGGTAGAACGCACGTACTCTCTGTGAACATGAGGTCATAAAACACATGTGAGGTGCACATCTTCAGCTGCCTTTTTTCATTGCATTATTTTTCTCTTGTCTCTCTCACACACACACCTACCTGTGCACTCCTGACAGGTGTTGAAAGATGAAATATGCAGGGGAAATGAGTTTATAGAGTTCCAGCTGTATGCTCTGGACAGTTACCACCAAAAGCAAAGCAGCCGGGCTGCTTCACACCAAATACGCATGTGCAAAATTGGTGATGTAGTGCAGATATCTGGGACCAATTATTGACCCCTTAAAGCACTCATCTAGTGCAGATATTGCCATGTCTGTGCACATATTTATGTGTACAGGTGTAATGCATAGGAAAAAAGAAAATCTACACAATCTGAAATCGTATCATATTCTCTTCTGTGGAGGCAGGCCTGTGAAAAATAAGGAAATACAATCTGAGAGCCTGGATTCCTGTAGGTTATGTTAACAGGAGGAGGTACAGACTTTTAAATTGCTGTTGTCAAGAAATGGATCTTAGAGGAAATACTTATATTAAGGGAATGAAAACATCCTTTTATTGAGGAAAGAAGGTGCAAAGCAAAAGGTAAAGGAATCATACATAATTTTAACTGGCTTAATGTGGATGTGCTCTTGGAGAGCAGAGTCCTCCTTTTAAACACACAAGAATGCAAAGGTCAAAAAAGCTGTTCAGTTAGTTGGACCCCTGCATTCAGTCTTTACTCATTTTCTTTCTCTCTTTCTACCCCCATTGATAATACCTGTGGTCAGAAGCATGTGTGCAGTGTTAGTGCAAGGTGAACGGTTCTGGTTTTGCCAAAATAGAGAGAAGACATTTTCTCTTTTGTTTAAATTTGAACCTACTTCCTCAGTCACAGTATCATATCCAAAATATTGTAGATCTTTGCTCTCTGTGGGTTCTTTTTTTCCTGCAGTAAATCTGCTCCAAGTGAATGAAGAAGAATGTATTTATTAAAGAAATTTCATGCATTTGGGTCCAGGAAAAAGAAATGTTTGATGCAAAAAAAAAAAACAAAAAAAAAAGTCTCCCAACAATTGTGCTGTTTGCTCTGTTTATTAGAGGTATATTGTCAAACATTTTACAAGCTCTTGCTTAAATGTTTCCATTTAGAGAGAAAAATGCAACACTGAAACATTTACCAAGCTCAGCAGAGAACACATTTATAGCCCCTGTTTGAAAGGCACTAAAGTCCCAGTTTTAATATCAGTCATCCTTTTTTTTTAATCTTGACACATGCAGACATAACTAGCTAAGACACCTGCTGTTACACACGTCAGTAGCTACAATACACAGAGCTTTCAATTGACTTGTTAGTTGAGCTTTTGTAGGCCACATCACTCACGTCTGCTATTGTGTGTTGTACACCGAAAAGTGTGCAATGATAAGATGAGAAGTAACACAGACTGTTAATTCAATACACTGAACATTTGTATGGATGTAAAGCTACCATAAGTCACTTCATGTGGACGGCAGGCTTTTAATATGCTGTATGCTCTATTGAGTGCAGGTATCTTAAATATGTTAAAGATTAAATACACCATACTGCAGCTATTTAAATAGATAATGTGTCTTTTAAGTTAGAATCAGGATTCAGTGGAATTATATATAATCACAAGACAACCATCACTGGATTTCCTCGGTCTGCAAAAGAAATTTACAAAAAAAAAAGTCTCTCTTTTTTTCTTAAATAATAGTGTTAATAGTACATTCAAATAATAGCATAATAGTTCCTCAGCATTATTGTTGTGGTTTTAAATAGCTTTATGAAGGAGTGTTTGTAAAGGGGACTATTATTTTATTACCGTTCATAAAAACATATGGACCCCTCTGCCCGGTTCAAATGCTAACGCTGTCGCAAAGTCTGGATGCCATGCTGGTGCCATCGTCATATTGCTAATGCTGTCGATCATCAGTAAGTCCATCAGAACAGTATGGAACTGTATAAATCCTGCTTTAAAAAAAGCTAAGCACATATGCATGTGCCTGTCAGACCATTTTCGTCAGAGCTAGATGAGTGGCAAACATGAATATACACTTCTGCTGTAATAGCAGCCTGTAGTTGCATTGTAGCTAAATGGGGAAAAAAATAAGTGTGACTCCTGGCAGTTTGACCATATTTCTGCTAGCACTTTCTCCTCTGCTGTTTCCCTAATCATTTTTCTTTTTATATATAAGTGTTTGTCTGTTTCTCTCACTTTTTTTTCTTTCTACTATATGCACTTCCCAATTTCTCTCTCCTCACTCATCCTTTGTATGCTGCTACATTTATCTCTATCATCCTGTCTGCAGTTAGCTGGCTACTATAGTCTCTTCTTGTCACCATCTGGCTTTTCATGCTTCCATTTCCTCCTTTTCCTGCCGACCACGTGAGATTGTCCCTGGGTCTGAGTTCTCTAGCTCACTACCGACAGCCGCAGCCCTCTACCACCATGTCCTGATAATTCTTCAGCACAACTCGGTCTTGAGAGTCCAGGTAGAGCAGGGCAATAGGACTGAGAGAGGTTGGGACACAGCAGGGTCGGGGCACTGCTCCATTCACAGAGTTTACCAGAGTTTGCACCATGGCGTGGCTTGAGGAGTTCATGTGGTCGGCCAAAGGAAAGCGACACTCACCCAGGCAGAAGAAGGCATCATAGCCACTTGGTGCAATGATCCACTTGTGCCAGCCCACATCGTTGAAATCTACATATAGAGGATGGCGGCGGCATCTATTACGGGAAAGGCGTTTCAGTTTTGCAGAACGGCCACCATTTCTTTTCACCCTTCCACGTTCACTCCAACTGATTCCTCCTTTATCATCCCCCCAGCTCGACACAGTATAGCCCATTTTTTTGTCCCTTCCCCAGACATGGTCTCTATTGAGACCCTTGCTGCTGTTCTTGGCCCTCACTTTTGCTCCTTTTCTCCCTTTAATCCTCTGGCCATTACCAGGGTTTCTCCTGCCATGTTTGACTAAAGGCTGTCCACGGCCATCGTGACTATAAGTCACCAAAAGGGGTCTCTCTTGGGCCCAACTGTGATCATCCTGTCCCACAGATCTGCATACCCTCAGGTGTGCCTCTTTTGGTTTCTCTGCCCCCTCACTTGCAGCAGAGGAGAGGTTCCGCTCAGGAAGTGAGGTGGTGCTGTTTTCAGGTCTGACCTCCAGGAGGAATCCTAGGCTGCCAGTCCCAGCATGGGCCTTATGTAGGAGCTCTGCGCTGAGGCTAAAAGCCTCCCAGAAACCACTTGGTTTATAACTATGGAGGCCATTGGTGAGTAACCTTGTTTCCAGCAAAGCGGGCTCAGGGTCCTCTTGGTGCTCAGAGAGGTATAGGTTTAGTCTGTGGGGTCCAGGGCCCAGAGAGGCTCTGTCACTGCGAAGGAGGCGGAGCTCAGCCGAGAGCACACTCTCATCCTGAGGGATGGAGGAGATATTAAAGGAAATGTGCACTCTGGTATGATCCTCTGCTACAAGACTTTGTCCAAGGAGCTCTAAGTGGAAGAGAGACAGAGGGATACAGCAGTTTAGTGAGACTTAGACTTTATTTGAGCAAAAACCAAGAAAGTTGTTGTTTTACTATGTAACAGAACTTTATTTCTTTTTTAAAAAAATAAAATCCATATCAGACACCCATCAGTGGAGAATTTTAATATATCTTGCTTCAAGGGAATCTATAACAATGGGATACAGTTTGGCTTTCACATTTTCATGGAGGTAGCAAGTACAATGAACCACTGCAAGTATTTGCCTAGATGCTTTGATACTTGAAACTTAAGCAGGTAAACATTTTAAAAAAAAATTTTTTTCTTTACTAAACCTAAACCCCTAAAAGTCTTATGGGTACAGCATGTCAGTTAGTTTTGGTTGTTGATTAGCAGCACATTTCCTTATGTATTTTTTTCACTAAAGTGCAATATTAACTAATATCAGCCTCTGTATTATCAAATAAGTGTGCTGGCAGAGGTTGGGAATTCCTTTATTGCAGCTACAGGACTACCTGAGTCCTGTGATTAGATTAAATGACTGTGTGTGCTCTTCAGTTGTCATTTTCTTAGTTTAGAGCAAACAGGTCTAACAGGAATATGCCATTTTAACTCAGTGATATATTTACCATAATAAACCATTACTGCAGGTCTGCATTTTCATGACAGGAACTCTTCATTTTGAGGCTTTTATTGTAGCTTGTTTGTGCCAGAATTAAGGGCAACTTGGAGGCAACTGTGGTGGCCAGGATCGGTCCAACAGCAAATGTTTGTCCTGGTGTCCCCTAACAGGTTAATCCAACTATGATTAGAAGGTCAAGAAGAGTCCAGAGTCCAAATTTGCTCTTAGTGTGAGATACACAAATCTAAATATGATCTAAATATATGTTTTGAAAGAAGATTTTAGGATCTACTCATCTCATTTAAGAGTGTAGTGTCTTATTTGGATTGTCAAAAAGTGGCTTACAAAGACTTGCAAAGATGTGCTACTGTCATAAAAGTTTAAAGCCAAAATCAATTTAAATAGATATAATTCATCTATCTTAAATGTAGTTTTACATCAAGAGGAATCAGTTGACTGCATGCCATCGAAATGTGTCAGTAAGCTTACCATTGTGATGGAAGCTGCGTATAGTGTTGGCCTCCTGGATGTGCTGGCTGGGGAAACTAAATAAAGGGTCCTCTACTAGATGGAACTGCTGCTGGTGGAAGTGGTAAAGATCCAGGAGGTAACGCGGCACTGGCACTCCAGGCCTTGGGTCAGGCTGAGACTGCAGCCCCAGCCGGCTCAAAAGGAGACTCTGGATGATCTGAGCCAGACTGGGATCCCGGAGTGATGGTGACAAAGCGGAAGGTGTGGGGGACACCCTGCCATGATCAATCTCGCTGGTGTCTCCACCCTGGCGACCAGACGAGGCATGAGGTAGCAGCAGGACCATGAGGAGCAGGAGGTTAGCAGGGAACATGGTGGACCTGGAGGGAGATGCGAAGGTGAGGAGAGGTGACAAGGTAGATAAAAGAAGAGAGGAAGTGGAAAAAGAAAAGATGCACAAAAAACACCTGAAAAGCAACCTAAACATCAAAGAAGAAATCTGTGAATTCAGGTTGTGCAGCACTCTGTCCTTTCTTCTGTGTGTTTTAAATAAGAAGTTAAATCATATGACATAATGACACAATATAAAGTATTGCTTGAAATCTGCAAAAGAGATAGCCCAAGAGAGATGCTCCTGGATTCTGTATATTATGCTTATGTCTTCTCCTTCCTGGACACACTAGTTTCTCATCAGTCTTCAGCCTTCATGTGGCATATGTTCAAGAAATTTACCATCCACGTATCCATATG
>VUQS01002609.1:5528-29275 GCA_015108495.1 Heterochromis multidens | reverse complement strand
GGAGGGGAGAATTAAAAAAAAAAAAAAAGAGCACGTCTCACTTACAGTTTTAGCTGATTTATGTAAGGCTGCATAGTTTCATAGGCGTTGACTTAACAGTTGTAGATAAGAGCTGTCAAAGTCCGACGTGTAATCACTGTAAAAGCCGCTGATAGTTCTAATTAGGCCACAGGCTATGGTGTACATACATACAGTAATCCGTGTTTCACTTGTTTCACCTCACATTTTTAGGTAAAGATTGATGCTCTTAGATGAAAAGTCTGGTCTGCCGCGGCTGCACACTCCAAGCACCATGTTACACTGTTTGTTATATATATATACAGCCCACTGTTCCTGGTTTGTGTGTCCATGAATGCACCGTGTCAGTCTCCTGGGGAGTGGTAGCATCCCGCCCCGGTCGGGCGTTGTAGTTTATAGCTTGTAGAGGGAGTTGCTTATATTCACACACATGCAGCACCCTGTTGTTAAGTATAAAAATGGATCAGCTCGTGGCTCATATCTTAGTTAAATAAATGTAAACATTTTTGTTTGAGGGTTTTCTGTCCCAGCCATCCATGCATCCCTTTTCTAATCCTAAACCTGACTGGGTGGTTATTAGTTCCTAAACCTGACTGGGTAGTTATTAGTTCCTAAACCTGACTGGGTAGTTATTAGTTCCTAAACGTGACTGGGTAGTTATTAGTTCCTAAACGTGACTGGGTAGTTATTAGTTCCTAAACGTGACTGGGTAGTTATTAGTTCCTAAACCTGACTGGGTAGTTATTAGTTCCTAAACGTGACTGGGTAGTTATTAGTTCCTAAACGTGACTGGGTAGTTATTAGTTCCTAAACGTGACTGGGTAGTTATTAGTTCCTAAACCTGACTGGGTAGTTATTAGTTCCTAAACGTGACTGGGTAGTTATTAGTTCCTAAACCTGACTGGGTAGTTATTAGTTCCTAAACGTGACTGGGTAGTTATTAGTGCCTAAACCTAACTTGGGTATTTTTTACTCACTAACCCTCAAAGATTACCTTTTAGTTCCTAAACCTAACTGGGTAGTTATTAGATCCTTAACCTAACTGGGTAGTTATTAGATCCTTAACCTAACCAAGTAGTTTTTGAAGGGCCTAAGCCTAACCTTTCAACTTTATCTATAGTTAATTTTCTGTAATATATTAGGATATTTGTATATTCAGTTATTGTATTATTAGAGCTATTTGTAATATTTTGTAATATATTGTTTTATTTAATATTGGTATTTTAACTTGTTAATTACTTTCTTACTTTCCTGGAACAGCTGTAACCACATCATTTCCTCAGGGATTAATAAAGTATTTTGATTCTGATTGATGATTCTAATAGAGTACTCTTTAGTAATGATATGTGCGACTAGACAACAAATCGTCACTATTGTCACTAGTCTGTACCAGACGCACTAGTCATTTAATCTAATTGTTAACATTTTAATCGATGTCCAATGCCGGTAAATTGTTGTCCTAAAGGTTATGCAGCCGTCTGCCACCAGATGGAGCTGCAGCCCCGACTACGTTGTAGAAAAATGCTATAACTCCTTTAATCTAGGCCTAATGTTTTTGTTAGACATTATTAGTTATTTTGAAGGCGAAAGAATGAGATCGTGGATACAAGCAGCAGAAATGAGCTTTCTCAGAAGGGTGGATAGGCACCCTCTTAGCGATAGTCATTCGGGAGGGGCTCAGAGTAGAGCCGCTACTCCTCCACATCGAAAGGAGCCAGTTGAGGTGGTTGCCTCCTGGGTGAGGTGTTCTGGGCATGCCCTGGGGTAGACCCACAACATGCTGGAGGGATTACATCTCTCGGCTGGCCTGGGAACGCCTCAGTGTTCCCCTGGATAAGCTGGAGGAGGTGGCTGGGGAGAGGGAGATCTGAGCTTCTCTGCTCAGGCTGCTTCCCCCACGACCTGGTGGAAGAAATGGATGATTTATTATTTTGTTATCAATTTAGATTTTAACTTTTATTGAGATAGTTACGAATTGTAGAACAATGTGCGTCGTTCAGAATGCACAGCACAATGCACCACACTTTTCACTCGCAATTTATTACTGTTTTGGACGTTAATCTGTCATATTTTAATAATACGTGAACATCTTTTGTAGTAACGTGTGTTCATATCATATTTAACATCAGTTTAAGTGTTTGGTTTTTTTTCTTCTTTGTTGTCTGTTTGGAGTTTAACATGCCGTGTTCATAATGTACAATGTGAGGTGCCACACAGTTAAACAACATTTAAAGTTTGATTCATTATTGAAGAATGTTACTAATGGGTTCAAATGCCTTGGTTTAGACATTGTCCATTAAAATAGCCCTCAAATTGAGTGTTTCTTAGCTTTAGACTAGTCGGTTAATCTAATTTTTTTTCCCCCCTGGTTTAGTCTAAGTCTAAGTCTAACTAAGAAATTAGTTGCTAGGAACATCCCTATTCTTTAGTGCCTAAACATAACCCAGTAGTATCTAATGATAATTAATGTATTTAAAATAAAATAAACTGTAAAAATTTGCCGGTGAACAGCAAAATCCCTCCAACCTCACAGGATTGTCAGTAATAATCGATTTCTGAACATTCAGCAGTTACAATGCTGGGAAATCCAGCACACAATTATAGCAGTCTAATAATATTCACCATTGCATGGTTGCATACGACTGGACAAAAATGCTGCACCGGCTTCAAAAAGAGGAAGTCGAAGGCATGAAAACATGAACCGCTACCTAAAAATATAAACATATATCATCTAATAAGGGGGGGAAAAAAGACACTAGACTCTCAAAGGACTAGTGCAAACAGCAGTCCCAGGTAATTAAAGTATACATTTGTGTGTAGTTACCTCCCCTACAGTAACACGTTTAACATACAGGTAGATCATTATTGACATGTTTAACAGCAGGTAAATATGTTGGAGAGTTTCCCTTATTTGCATTTTCTTTGACTGAGTACAGGGCCCTGAGGGTTGCTTGTTATTAGCAGTAATAATCTTGTTTACTTTTATTGTAGGAATAAGTAGAAAAATACTTTGGATTTTTTTATCTTACTAATTACTACTGATTAGTAGTGTTTGCAGTAAGTGTTTTGACACAGAGGAGATGTAAAGCTTTTTATCTGTTTATTCACTGTATTACTCTTATAGAGAACAAGCGTGCTGATGTTGACTGCTGTTCTTCAGCCTGTAGACACCATAATATAGTTTACTCAGGCTTATCTTCATAATGTTTATTTTTACCATGAGATCATGTCCAAAAACAAGTAATCTGAGAGACGCCCGCATCTGAAAAGGAACACAAACCAACAGCCTTCAGGTTCAAGTTGCACACCTGTTATTTCTAGCTGCCCACTTGGCACTGGTTAGTCCTCTGAAGTGTATAAATCCCACCCCAAGGAAGAATTTGAGGAGAAAAATCTGAATTTCAGGTCCTGAAAGGTTGGAGTTAGTTATTCCCACTGAAAACTGTTGGCTTTGTCTTAGATTTGACATTGACAGTGATGTTTGTTTCAGTCTTGCTCCTGATTGGTGGTTTTTATTTGAGTCTCATACAGCAGTTTTTTGGGGACAATCAGAAGTACTTACCCCAGAGTTGGCACTGTATTGATTGTTCCCCGTCCTAATGATGACCTCTAAAAGCTGCCCTATGAGGCCATTTCCTGCAGGGGGTTTGTGGTTGCTGTAGCTACACAGGTGAGAAAGTTGACACAGGAAGTTTACTGAAGTCTTACTTCCTCTACATATGCAGGATTAGTTTAAAAGAAGACAGACTTGTCTTGTGTGACGTGTCCATCGTGAGCCCACTTTAAGTGTCAGAGTACTGGGAACAGAAGCCGTGTTGTTCAGCTTTAATCAAAACCATCTGCACAGTAGGGCTGCAACTAAAGATTATTTTGGTAGTCGACTAATCTGTCAGTTATTTTCTTTGATTAGTCGATTAGTCAGCGATTATTTCAATCACTCCTTCCATCTCTGCTTCCTGTGGGCACATCTCCTGTTCCAGGGTCCAGTGCATGTTTTATCTCACCTGCAAATATCACCCTGCTGTCTCTTCCCATAGAAAAATTAAAATAATGACCCATGAAACAAATGTATTTTTAACATTACTTAATGTGATCGTCAGAATAAAAATGAAATAAATAATAAAAACATTAAATAAGACAAATTAACGTGCTAGTAGTCTTTAAACAAAAAGTAAAAATGGCCTCTGTCCAAAAGTTCAAATAAGGCTTCAAATTAAAAAGATTTTTTTCAAGTCCAAAAAAAAAACTAGTTAACAAAGTTTAGAGATGATTCAGTTCATGAATTCATGACAGTGGAGGAATGTGAGCATATCGACATGCTCTGGACTGAGGCTGGCTCTCTTCTTGGAGACGATGTTCCCAGCTGCTGAAAACCATGTTGAGGATGCTCTCTGTCAAGACTTCAGCCATTTGAGGTGTGCATGAGCCTCTCTTCAGGACAAACTCACTTACTTCACAAGGGCACACAATAAACTTCAACCAAAATCCAATTTTATAGCAATATTGAGGTCAAGCTTGATGTCATCTTACACAGTAAGGATTACAGCTTAATAATCCAACACCTGTATCAGATTGGTACTCATTATTGGCAGATATCCATAGCCAACTGTCTGTCTCTAAAGGTTATTACAGTGAACTAAAAGTAGGTGAGAAGGCTTCGGTTCATGCTTATTGTAATTAATACATTTCAGTTCAAATTGAACTGAAAATAAAAATTCCAAATGAAATTAAGATGACAGCCCATCATACACACAGCCCAGATCTGCATTTTTGTTAAGGGCGGCACCTCAGTCCATTATACAGAAATTTGTTAATCTCCAGAAATTTGCATGGCTTTGGGTTTTCATTCTTATGGAGGCTGGGTTTTTCTGAGCACTGAGCTTCTGTATTGAGGTGTATAAGAAGTCTATGTAAGTTTGGGCTGCTCTGGGGAGAAATTAGTGAGTGTAGAGAGAGGGGAACTTCCCGAGGGGTCCACTTGGTGTGACCCATGATGCTGTGCAGGAGGTCAGATGACCAGTCAACCGATCCTCCCTAGGAGCTGCAACTGTAGCAGTGAGATGACAGGCGACAGATTAGCACATACATGTGGACACACACATGCACTGAACTCCCATGACCTCCCCCCCCCAGTCTGGACACTGTTACTCTCACACACCTAAAGTCAATCTTCCTGACAAGTTTCACTGACCTCCTCCAGCCTCGGTTTCTTTGTCCCACCACTCTTCATGTATTGAGCTCCTGTAGGAGGTCTTTAATGTCCATGTGTTGGGGAGGCTGAAAGACGGCTGAGAGAGGGGTTCTCCAAAGTTGTCGCCGACTCGGAGGCAGTTGCAGCCAGGGAAGGACGGCGCCTGGTCACTTGGAAAGAAAGCTCGGCTGAGAGATGGACACATAGATGAGTAAACAGAAGAGCGTCAACAGGTGGAGCAGCTTTTTCATCAACCTGCCTGGTCAGTGCAATCTGCTGACCCTTTCTGCTCTGGAGAAAACTTCTGTCAACCGTCTACGCTGGAAGGACTGAAAGACGAGACCATTCATGCATCCATCTGACCGTCTGACCGTCCAAGACAACTAAAAACATCTTTTAGCATCTAATAATCATCTATGCAAACATGTAACTATTCAGAGACATGACAAGGTCTCCTCCTTCCATCCTTTCTACCAATCAGGAGCGACGGATAGATGTCTAACCATTTTTTTCATCCGCCCATCCCTCCCAGTTCCTGCCCGTCCTGCCATCACCCGCTCGTTATGCTGCCCAAGAAAATCGCCGTCTACCCAGCAGAGGACGAGCTGGTGAGCTTGTCCACCGTCTACGACCTCCTGGACGAACAGCAGCACTACTACAAGGAGCTGATGCAGCAGCAGGAGCGGAGCTACAGAGCCTTCCTGCAGATGCTGATGGACTCGTCGTCGAGCCGCATGGATGGCCTCGTCAGAGAGATGCAGGATCTGAGGAACTGCCTGCAGAGAACCAAAGCTGAGCTGGCTGAAGTGAAAAAGCAGGGCGTCCAGACCAGCAAGCAGGCGGAGTGCCTGGCTGAAGGCTTGGTGATGGTGCGGGGAGCGCTCGATGGACTTACCATGAAAACTGGAGGAGGAGGTGCAGGAGGACGAGGTGTGGATCTGAAGCAGCGCAAAGGACCTGGAGGATTAAGGCTGGATGGAGGAAGAGGAGGTGGAGGCAGGGAGGCAAAAAAACCAGAACCAAAAGCAGTGAAGCTGGTGGCAGATCTCACAGATATCCACTTTGATGAGATAAAGGTTGGATTCAAAGAGCGACATCCCTAATTAATCCACAAGTTCCTGGTTTTCACACTGAGTCTGCATTTATTTATTGTATGAGCTACCCTCTGACGTGTGATTGCAGCGTGCTGATTGGCTGATGCCAAGACGGGTTTGTAGGGTTCAGCTAATTTCTAATGTTACTATTGAAAGCCTTTAAGCCACATCAGTGTTTTTGTTGTTGTTATGTGGAGTTGGTGTGTGCTGGGAGCTGATTGTCTGTTGATGTTAGTTATTAGTGGATTCCATTTCTGAGCAGAAGAGAGGCAACGAGGCAGGAGGAACATTAACGTTACATCCTTTAGATTTTCACAGAAAATTCAACCCGAGTCCTTCACATCACGATGACTAACACTGATGATTTTAAACTAACACTATAATCCTGGAGTGTCAAACAGGCCCAGCAGCCTGAACTGGCCCTTTCAAAATAAGAAAATTGCAGAGAATGAGGGCAAATTTTGGCCTGCGGAAGAAGTAGTAGCTAATTAAATGGCAGAAAATTAGGTGGCATTTTAACTTTTTTTTTTTTTTTTTTATACTATAGATGAACTATTAAATTGCAGCATTCTTTTTATACAGTGGGTACATAGAAAAAATTTTGAATCAACAGAAAAAGTTTTTTAATAATGGGAAAAAGCTGACAGGCTCTCCATCAGTTTCACTTGTATATGAAGGCTTTCAGAATCTACTTACTCTTCTTTACACTAAAAGAAAGCAGAACAATTTGGAGGTGTTGTTTTTAATTGGTGTGTGGTAGTATGTAATGCGCTAATACCTCTACAAGTATAACAGCGAAGACTAGAGGAAGACCTGGACCAGTAAAATATGTTAAACTGTGAAACTGATGGCCCAAGACGAAAAGCTCTGCCAGGCAAAGCTTAGATGTTACAGGTCTACCACAACCAAAGTGCTTGCTTCTCACCACTCATCAGCCATCTTGGTAACCCCTGTTTAAGCATTTTCTGATTAACTTTAATTTAAATGGTCATCAAGTCTGATTTTAAAAATAAAATGCTTAAAGTTCGCTGAATTTCCACCAAATTAGAATAACTTTATTGCCCACTTTAGTGGAAATTTGTCTTTGGTTCAGCAAGTCACAAATCAGTTCATAATAAAAATACTGATAATTATCAGCACACATTTTATATATATATATAGTCAATAAAACTATAGAAATATCCCTTATATGATCCCTTATATACTTACCTCAATGATTGAGCTTTTTTAGCACTTGAAAAGCATCTTAATTCACTCTTTGATGTGTTTTCCTTTTTATAGGCTGACCAACTAACAGAAGAGCAGATTGCTGGTAAGCTGACGCCATAACAACACTTTCTTTCTTCATGTGTTTACAGCTGCAGTGTAAGTGTTGTTCTGACATTTGCTTCTCTTCCTGTTTGCCTGTCCAGAGTTCAAGGAGGCCTTCTCCCTGTTCGACAAAGATGGAGATGGGACCATCACCACGAAGGAGCTGGGCACGGTCATGAGGTCACTGGGTCAAAACCCGACTGAGGCAGAACTCCAGGACATGATCAACGAGGTGGATGCTGATGGTACGCTGCTCTAATCCATCAATGTGGAGAAGGATTCATCTGTCAAACGTGTCTTTTCTTATACTCTTATCAACGATGAGTCATATTTACCTCCTACTGCTACTACTAGGCAATGGGACCATTGACTTCCCCGAGTTCCTGACGATGATGGCGAGGAAGATGAAGGACACTGACAGTGAGGAGGAGATCAGGGAGGCATTCAGAGTCTTTGATAAGGTGGGCCTGGGTTTAAATGTTTTTCATACATATTTTGACATATGAAGGCTGCCATTATTTTGTGTACGCAGTACATTCGGAGTCAGTTCAGCAGTTGCCTCAAGGCACTTTACTTTGGGAGGTAAGGACCTCTCAGTATCAGAGAAAACCCCAACAATCGGTGGCACTAACAGTCTGTGGAATTCGAAAAAATGGCATACTGCGCTGCTTTTGGTAGTAATTTCCTGTCAGGAAATGAGAGAAATCATGTGGGTCTTTATAGATTTCCTGTTGATAAGAAGAGGAGAAAAGAGCTGGCAAATGCTTGTGGACAAAAGCAATTTCCATAAGAGCCCTGGCTGCGTTCTTAGCATTTCTCCCTATGCATTTGAGGCATTTAAACGCCTCTAAGAAGCAAAAATGCTGCTGGTTAAACGACTAAAACCAAACACTCTGCTGACAATTTTCTCCCACAAGGAGTCTAAATGCCCTCGGAAAACGAGTGAAAATCGCTTTAAGAAACGGGAAAGACGAGGAATATTAGAGGCTCTCCTGCTGGGCACCAAACCATCCAGTCTGAAGGCGAAAGTCGTGACTCTGATCACAGAGAAACGACAGCCTGTAAGATGATGCAGATGTGTTGGATTCAGCCATATTGTGGCCAACAGATGTGCACAGCTGCTAATTTTGGACCATATTTACGTGTGAGAACATGAAACCACGTAGCGCCACGTGACCTGTTCTTCACCTGCTACCAGCTCGTCTCTGGAGCAGGAAACCTCTGCAACCCTAGTCCAAGGCAGCGAGTCTGTAAAACTGCTAAATAAGATCCTCTGGGGGACACAGCTGAAGGGTACCGAGGACCGCCAGTCAGCTAGTAGAGATGACAGGAAACGCCAGTGCTGGTTGGTTAGCAGCACCTGAACATTCAAAATAAGGGTGAGAAGGCTTGTCCAATAGACTGATCTGTCTCTGTGCTCCTCTCCCCTCACCCTACAGCCGGTCATAGCAGGTGGCTGACCCTCTCTAGGTCTGCTCTCTTCCTGTTAAAAAAATACTTCTTCCTCCCCACTGTTGCCAAGTACCTTAGAATATAAAGCACCTTAAGATGATTGCTGTAGCGAATAGGCTCTATATAAATGTAACTGAATAGATCATGAATGAAAGATGGATTTAAAAATAAATAAATAAAAAGCTAAAATGATTCATCAGATATATCTGGGCAGTCCGCCAAGTAAACTGTGGAGAAAATGACTCACCTCATGTCACATTCAGAGCAGGAAGTCAGAAACAGGAATGTAATAAGGTATCCAGTCAGTTTTCAAAATAAAACACCTTTTTCAGACCAACACGGCCACAAAGATGATTCACTGTATTTCATTACTGAGTTTAACAAAGCGTTTACAGCTCCCAGTAAACGACTTCTAACTAAAGCAGCTGCTCCTCGTGGTAGGACGTGGTGAATAATCAAACAGGATTTTTGGATAATTTTGACGGCACTGTTTCACATACGTGCCCACCTCCTGTTGGTCTGATCACTTTTTTTCCTCTCTTGGCCAGGATGGAAATGGGTACATTAGTGCAGCAGAGCTGCGTCATGTGATGACTAACCTGGGGGAGAAGCTGACGGACGAGGAAGTAGACGAGATGATCAGAGAAGCCGACATCGACGGAGACGGACAGGTCAACTATGAAGGTGAGCTCAGTCGTTATGAGTAATGGAAGCTCCACAGCTCTGATTGGTCCTGATTTTCAGCGTTATCATTCCTGATCCCGGTTTTCTATCTGTCTTTTTTTCCCCTCCACAGAATTCGTTCAGATGATGACCGCCAAGTGAACCGGGCTCGCGTTAACGACAAAGAATCCGTCAAACGTTTCACTTACCTCTTATTGCAAAAATCTACATTTAATCATACTGTTCTGTATCAACAACTTAAACTGAATGTTCAAAATCTCAGATCTGTCCATATTAAACAAGTTCACGATAAGAAAAAAAAAACCTAAATTAATCTGCATGTACTGGCTTGTACCCCCACCTCTCCGCCCCGCCCCCCTCCCCCACCTCAGCGCTGAGCTGCCCAATCAGATCTCATCTCAACAGCCGAGCGGTCGCCGTGCTGCCGGCTTCCTGACGTCATGACGATGACTTGGGCCGGCCGATCGCCTTTCTTCCTAGACTTCCTGTCTTCTTTTGTTTCTGTTCTTCATGCATGCGGCTTTGCGTGGGTTGGCATCGAGAGCGCGGCAGCAGGAAGCAGTCGATGGACCTCAGGTCGGTCTGGGAGGTGTTGGTTAGCCGAGTGAAGCAGCGGCACGTCAGTTTGCTTACCCGAGTGGTCAGAGATATTTTTAAGAAAAATGTTAAAATGGAATAAATAAGAAGTGGTGTTAGATTTTGTGTTTCGGGCATGTCACTTTATCCTTCGTGTGTTTACCTTTTGTTGAGGGTGGGGTAACGATTTGAGCCCTATCGGGCAGCAGGTGTGTCGTAGGCTTCCGGAGGCGTTGGTTAAAGGTGATCAGTGTACACGCGCAGTTTTTGAGGCAACATCCGGTAACTGAACGGTTGGCGATTAACAGGACGTGGTTAAAGGTTAAAATGTCGTTGCCTCAGAGACTGTGTGCGTACACGGGGGCGTTTGTTTCACTTTAGTGAGGATGGGGGTCGGTGCTTTACGGCGTTTCTATCTTGTTTGTATGTGTGTGTGTGTGTGTGTGTGTGTGTGTGGGTGTGTGGGTGGGTGGGTGTGTGTGTGGGTGGGTGGGTGCAGCGAGGCCCGGCCCAGTCCAGCTGTTCTGTTCGGTTCAGTTGATCTGCATTCCAAGATGTACATGCTCGTCTTTACATTTTGTTTTTCCAATAAAAACACAAACATGAACTGAGATGCTGCTCCGTGTGTTTGTTTTTTAAAAAAAAGCTGACTTGTGTGTTTTCCTGAGAGTCTGTGGGAAACGTGCTGCTTTAAAATGACTCATCAGTGACTGCGTGTGATGTCTTACTGCGAGCACAGACTGAAACTCACTTAACATATTCTGGGATGAGATAATCAAAGATGGCTTTCTGCAAAAACAAGACGAGATGACGACAAAAGGATGCAACTATAGACTGTATATAAAAGATGGATGCAGCCTCGTTCTGTTTTTTTGAGCCAGAAGTGACCATATTTGGATGAAAGGGTGGCGTTATCAGCTTACACATGCTAAATTGAAAAGCTGCATCAACAATTTTGGTTTCTAATGATTTTTAAAATAAAATGTTTAGTTTGTGGCGTTCTTTCAGCCCTCCAGTGTTGCTTCAGTCACTCATCAATAAGCCCAAATTCATCTGTTGCCAGGCCATGGCAGGTTTAGTCACTCATTACAAATAAAGTTTAAGGAACTCACCTGTTAAGTTTGTTTTTCAACTTCTGTAAATTCACTAGTAAGCCATCCATCCATCTTCTACTGCTTATCCAAGGCCGGGTCCCTCTGCCCGGCCACCTCCTCCAGCTCATTCAGGGGAACAAGGTGTTCCCAGGCCAGCCGAGAGATGCACTCTCTCCAGTGTGTCCTGGGTCTACCCCGTGGCCTCCTCCCAGTAGGACATGCCTGGAAGATCTTCCCCAGGAGACAACCTCACCTGGCTCCTTTTGATGTGGAGGAGTAGCAGCTCTACTCCAAGCCCCTCCCCCTCCCAAATGACTGCTCTATAAGGGATAGAGGGTGTAACGTAATCATGATCTCAGCATTGGTGTAATTTCCCCCTTTGTAACCGCTGTACAGTGGATGAATTGTTAGGGGGTGTGGTCAACATGCAGCTGTAGCCAATCCCTGTCTGCTTGTTAGGAATTTTCTGACCAATAACATGGCCTGTTGTGAGGTGGAGCTCATCCAAAAAGTTTGTGCTTCAGTTTCGGTGATTTAAATTCTGATATTTTAATTGTTTTGGCACTAATTATTATTATTATTAGTATTACATTAATTTGGGCTGCAAGAGGTTATTTACCCCCTACAAAAAAAAATAATGAGAACTCATAAAGTCATAAAAATGCTGTATAAGTCATCATTGCTGATAAAACAGGTAAAGTGGCAGCGATCAGCGGGCTACAATAAAACCGTAAATGAAGAAAAAGAAAAACCAACAGAAGATCAAAAACAAGAAGTAAATAATTAAATCTCCATCTGAAGTGTTGATCAGTAAAACTCTGATCTTCTGCACTACCATATAAGTCGATATTTGCTCCTCACTCCATTCTTCTGGCTGTCAGGTGAAAGGCTGAAATATTTATGAGTGAAATCTGCAGCCAGCAGAGCTGAAGGCGAGGAAGACTCTTCTGCACTGGAAAGCCTGTTATTAATGTTGGAGTGGCAGCTCACTAATAGCAAGTAAAGAGCAGCAAGATGTATTAATACACTTCAGACGGTTACATAACTCCAGATACTAACTCTGTGTGTGTGTGTGACAGAGACACATGGATACATCCAACACCTCCTACACTCCTCCGTCCCTCTGTCTGCTCCTCGGCAATCCCACAATCGGCACCTCAGTCTTAAATATTCAAGGTGAAGCTTTCATTCTGACCTCCTCACGCAAAGTCCTTGGGTTCGTCGCTCAAACCGCCACCCCCGTCCCTTCTCCCGCTCTCTCCTCCAACTCCCACAGTTTTCTGCTCCCTCCTCTCAATTCTCTTTCACCCATCCTGTCCCTGGCTCTGTTGCCTAGCAACACCTCTTCATCTGCAGACAAGACGTTCTGGGCGATCTGGAAAAGTCCCTCTGACACCCCACCACACACACACAGTCAGACTAAATGCACAGTTGCAGTAAAGAAATGTTTGTAACAGTCACAACTTTTACTGCACTGGAACTGAATGATGTTTTTATTTGTTCACAGCTGCGTGCAAAAGCAGCAGTAAATTTCACTTCCCATCCTGTGCAATATTTGAGCTTCAGCATCATTGCTTCAGCTGGACCAAAGCAACTGCAGTTCTTCTAATGGCCACTAGAGGCTGACAACAGAAGCGAGTCAATCTCCACAGACTCCTAAACTTTATAGCGTTAAAAAGCCTGTATCCAGCCTGGTACCAAAAAATAATTAGTTTCCCCCTTCTATAAAGCTGATTGCATAAACTTTTTTAATAAAACTTGTTAGCTTTGGCTGAAAACGCCACTCTGTCGTCCAAATATGGTCACTTTCTGGCTCCAAAAAATGGCAGCAGCCAAAACATCAACGTTAAAGCAAAATGTGGAGTTTTATTCACCAAAACTGAAGTATTGTCAGGTAATATATTCCATTAAAATGCTCCAAAAGGGACCAACAGCACAAACACAGTGAAGCGGTCCAGCTTAATGACTCACAATAATGGATCAGGCCTGGCAGACAGTGATCAGGGCAGCTGTCAATCCATGCAGCCATGCCCCTAACTACATTATCCAGCTGGATGACTTGTTGGGAATTTTAACTTGGGTGTCTATGTAGATTTAGGCCTAGAGACCTGTTAGCAACCTCCTGGCAACCTCTGGTTGCTAGAGAAAAATGTGTATTCTGCAACCGGTTGGCGAGTGATTGCTGGTATTCGCTCGCAAAAAGAGGGGGCTGCATCAGATATCTCCTTGTGATTGCTTTGGTCGCCGGTAGATTGACGCAACTTTATCTGCAAACACTCACTAACTAGTCACAGAGTGGCAGTGAACCTTGGAAAAAGTGCAACACAAACAGGAAACGGCGATCATTCGCCTTCAAAGTAAAAGCTGCTCTCTTTGAAATGTGTTGGTTGCAGTGGTAAGGCACAACTTTTACTTTGAAGGTGAACGTTAGAGAGTAAGTGGCGAGTGTTTGCAGGCAAGTCGGCGTCATTCATGCAAACTACAGGCAACTGTGGCAACCTAGCGACTACTCGCCGGATGGTCAGGGAGCACACATTTTTCCCTAGTGACCTGTGGTTGCCAAACGGTCTCTAGGCGATGCAACTAGAGACCTATCCAACTCACTTTTAGAGTCAGCCTCAAGAGGCCACTAGAGGAATTGCAGCTTTTATTCTTTATCCTACAGATAAGAGACCCGAGTAGTACATGGGAACCAAATGTTTTGCATTGTTTTTAAGTGAAATTGTGGCAGTAACTGTGCAGAAATCCTGCAAGTGTATACCTCTGGGCCCCAGCGTTGACCTCTTTTGAGAGATTAACTGTTAGTGACACCTGAGAGTCCAGCAGAGACCTGAGAACTGGGCGGGTGGGAGAGACTGAGCTGTGGCTTCCTGACACTCCAGGACAAAACCTGTCAGCGCTGTAATCCTCTGATAAAAACCACACAAAGGTGGACGCGGCGATCTGCTGACAGACACACACCTGAGAAAGTAACGCACACCGCCGACCCTGAGGTCGCTGCCACGAGGAATCCCACACACAGGTTTAAAAAAAAAAAACTGAACCAGAGAGAATCAAACTTGTTCTTTTTATTCACTTTTATTATCTTGGTCTTTATAATCATTCATTTACAGCACAAAGGACTCACCGACCGAGCTCATGTCCTTTCATTCCCTCCTCTCCCTCAGCATCTCAGTAACATCACTCTCCAGAAAATAGTTATAATTTACTCTCTAAAATAATAATAATAATAATACACTTGTGAAACAATCAAATATACAACAATAATTCTTTGTATTTATAATCAAAAACCAAATGAAAAATAAAATATTAATCTGGTGACGGGACACAAAGACAACACAATCACTGCAGGTGGATTTACGCTCAACAGAAAATCTGATTTTTGGGGAAAATGTGGCACAGATTCCAGCATTTTCCACAAATCGTCTGGTGTTTCAGTTTAAATTGTGGCAGATGGCACTTCGATGCGTGCGACTACGCTGCACGTGGTGGGAAAATCTGAGCGGTGAAATAATTTAGTGTGCGTCGGTTTAAAACGTTATAAAAACACTAAGATCAGCTGCAGTAAATCAGATTTCCTGTGAGTGTGAATGCAGCCCGAGGTTTGGCATTTAGACCGATTTATTTCTCAGCGAAAGTCCGTCGATGCTCCGGTGAATACCTTAAAGGCCTGGCTGATCCTGAACCAGGAATACAGTAACAGTGATCCCCTCCATGCAGTGCAGCAGATAACATTACACGGGCATCTTTCCTGAGTGGATACAAGCACTAAAAGTGGCACGTATACTTCTGGAAAACATGATTGACCACGCAGAACTACTACAGGGGGTTTCTGTCTCCAGATATAAGTAATGCTAACATTGGTGCAGAGCTGTACCGGAGTAGAGGCAACGCTTTTGGTTCAGCCAAAATGGAGCAGGACGTCTGCTATTCAGGAGGTCGGTGGTTCGAACCCCAGCTCAATCTGGCCCTGATCTATAGTGTTTGTGTGTGCATATAAAATGGGAAAGTGTTTTTGTAGTGTAAAAAATATATACAGCAACATTTACCACTGACTAAACCTGGTGAGGGCAGAACATAAAGAGACTGGATGGAGTTTTCTCCGGTGAATCACCAGAAAGCAGAGAGAACACGCAGGGCACTGATGCTCCTTTCTGTTCTTCTACGTCACAGATGTTAAACTGGTGCTGAAACTACGATATATCCCATGATACTGATGCTCAGAGTCGACTGCAGAAAAACAAGATTTTGGCTTTCATTTTGGAGGAGTAAAAGTGATTTGAAGGTACAAACCCGTTCAAAACAATGCTCGTCAGGTTAACTGGTGACTAAACTGTAGGAGTGAGCGGTTCTCCGTCTGTACAGGGGCTACCCTGAACTCAACAAACCATTAAAAAACAAAACAAAACAAAAAAAACACGAAGGCAGCAAGACAGAGACAAATTTTGGTGCTTGCAACCACTTTCCAAAGATTGTTTTCTGCTGCACTGATGTTAACAGCAACAAGTAAATGAATATTTGGCTTTTAAAGGAAATATAAACTATTTGTGTTAGATTTGCTCAATGTGTGTGTGTGTGTGGATTTTTGGGCTAAACAACATGTAAACACAACCTTCAGGCTTTTGAATCCGATGAACGAGACGACACGCAGCACAGGAAGGAGACACACACATGTACATAAGGACACAGCCACAGAAAGGCATTGTGGGGTGGGTGGGTAGACAGAGGGAAGCCGGTTTATTTGTACTATTTGCATTTATATATACACACTTTGAGTGTGTGTGAGAGGGTTTGGCAGTACACCTTTTTCCAGGTGTGTGTGATGTGGCATGCAGGCATGCTGTGTGTGTATTTGTCTCATAGCGCTCTGGGAATGATGGTGAAGGGCAGGATGGGGCTGCTGGCTTCCAGCTCCAAGGCGGTGAGGAAACACTCGGTGGCAGCGGCGGTGTTTCCCTGAGCCTGCAACACCTCGCCGAGACTGTTCCACACGTCGTGAGCCGTGCTGAGGAGGAGAGAGGGACGAGTAAAGAGGTGGAAAAACACGAGGAAGGAGAAAAGGAGGTAACAGGGGAGGACAGAGAACAGGAGAGAGGAAAGAGGTGAGGAGAGACGAGGAGAGATCCGGGAGAGAAGAGGAAGAAGAAGAGACAGAGGGAAGAGGAGAGAAGAGGGTAACAGGAAAGGTGAAGATGAATGACAAAAGGAGAGGTAAGAGGATAGAGGAGAGGAAAGAAGTGGGAAGAAAAGAGAAAGAGGGGAGGAAACAGAAAAATGTTGTACCATAGGTGCCTTAAAGAAGAAAACTGAAATCCAGTGCAGTGTTAAGCACAAACAAACTCACCTGTTCACCTGCACGGCGTCTCTCAGCACCTTTTCAGACAGACTGTAACGCTGCAGCTGGTGCAGGATGAGACCCTGTAACCGAAAAAGAGAAGAAGAAAACGTCCCCTTTTTGTTATTATGGTGCATGTGAATGATTCAGCGAGTGGTTGAATTTAAAAAGAAGCTCTAAAGTTAAATTTCATGTCAGTAACAACCACCCTCCTCTCACCTTTAACATTTATTATTCATTGAAGAATTTAAACCAGTGATTCAAATTTACGTCGTCTGTCATATTTTACACACTTCCTGTTATAAGATAATGATTTTTAGTGGTTTTTAGTTCTCTACTCCCTCTTTACTTGCATGAGAACTATGGAGGCTTCATTGTCCAGTCTGAAATTAAAGATTTTAAAGCATTTTTCAGGAAGGAAAAGCATTTATAGATAAAATTATTGCAGCCATGTGCAATGAACTTGTGATCTCGTTGCCTTTCATATGGTTGCTTAGAAGGCGAGGACCAGGTCTGCGACCGCTCACAGTCAGCTGCCATCTTCAAAGCAGCTTTGGTGCGTCGAGATGGCGATAAAACAGCGATAAGACAGAGTCAGCCAATCAGTCTGCGATCGAATGGGCTCAAGTTGGCAATTACACGCAATCCGTTTAGCTGTGATACATCGGTGGAAATCACAAATTTGTTGCCGTCTACATTCACAGAAATCCACATCAACTACTTTCATTCAGAGTCCAGCCAGAACCTCAAAGATCCAATACAGAAATTCACAAATTCCTCCACATAGTGACGTAGTTGCTGCAACCTTCAGAATATAACTGGAATACAACCCGTTGGGTGATGACTCAAATTGATTGCAACATGTTAGCAATATGTCTGCGTTCAGAAATTAGACACCATTTATTTGCAGTCCTTGGACAATCTGACTGCAGTCCGTCCGAGTCGGACCGCTATTCTTTGGAAACAGGTTGCCTCCCACCAGGCGAGCTGTGCAATCGCCTTGCACGCGAAAGTGTCGCCTAGAGGTTGAGCGTAGGACACCCTCAACCAACTGGCAACCATCGATTTCTCGTAGTCGTAAGGAGGTTGCTGTGCTATTTTTACTCTAGCGTGACTGAGCTATAAGGGAAGTGCTTTCTTCTTTGTAAATTGCTGTCATCACTGGTGATGAAATCATCTGGTTTGGGTTCGCTTCACTGCTTCTGGGCCTCTGCAGCTTTCGTCTATAAATTCTACATCATATCAAAAAGTGATTAAAGACAAAGTGACGGCCCTGAAGGAGACCTTTTAAACCGATAATGATCCTAATAAGCACACTAACAAATCCAGAAGAGAAGAAGTGGATCTGAGAATGTGAAAACAATCATCTTGCATCTCTCTCAGTCCCGTCCTGAGCATTTCTGTTCACTCGTGACTGGAAAGCACTCTGGGTGAACTCCTGTTGTTTCTAACTGTGCTTTATAAATAACAGTGACTTCCTCCTGTTTTTAGTTGCTCTTAGCTTAAGGTTGCATCATATTTTTTTCCCCCCACATAGTCTTTTTCTTCTCTTTGTTCTATTACTGCATTTTTAATCTCTTCTCCATTTTTTTATTTCTTTATTTTACCACTTTTATTACGCTTCATGTGCTTTTCATTTTACTCTCTGCTTTTATACACCATAACACTCCTTTTAATTCATCCGTTTTTACTTCAGTTTTTAGTTTTTCTCTTGCTTGTAGTTCAGCCTGATGTTCCACCGTGGGTCAGTCAACTCCACTTTTAATTTATTTTTCAACTTCTTTTATTGCACTTTTATTCTGTTACTTCTCAGAGTTTGGTTTTTATTCCTTTCATCTGTTGTTAAATTAATACTGAATATTAAATGTGCTGAAATGTTAGTGAAAAAGGCTCATTTCCTTTGTATGTTCAAGTGCACCATTTTTATCTGTAGGCACACATTCAAAAGGTGCAAACAAGTTAAAACCTTTCCCACAATTACCAAGACACAGTTCTTCAAGCCTTTTCTCAAAACTCTAAATTCACAAAATCGTCATTGTGCAAAAGCCTACAAATGCATGAAAACAGTTTTATCTGACTGCAGATAAATAACACACAACCGGTCAGACTCACACACTGAACACTGATGCACTCATCCTCCTTCAGCTGCTGGCTGAAAAAGCCTGTGCTCGAACTGTGTTATTATTATTATTTTTTGTATGTTGCTCGCTCCATCATCAGGTCTGCTCATTTCTGGCCCGCCAACATGAGCGAGTGCATAAACAAGGGCAGACGGTGCAGACTGAGCCTGGGCTGTTATGAAAACACTGCTCACACTCCTCAGATGAGGTTTAACTGTCTCAGAGGACTCTGGCTGATTACACAAAGCACACAAAAGCCCTCAGGGTGTGAGGGCACTGCAGGCGGGCAGGAGAGGACTGTGTGAGTGTCTTACCAGTCTCTGCATGGTCTTGACATGAGTCGGGTTGATGGACAGGGCCTCCTCGTACCAGCGTTTGGCTTCGTCTATGTTGCCCCTCAGCTCAGCTATCTGCCCCCTCATGTAGAGGACATTGTGGGACGTGGGAAAGAGGTTGGCGGCTTCCTGCGTGCACGCCGTGGCCTCAGCGGGTTTCGACATGCCGATGTACACCTCAGCTGTTCGAGACACACACACACACACACACAATTTCAAACTGATATATTTACTGTAAAAATGATAACACAGATAAGACAGCTAAAATTTAATTTAAGCCAATGTTGAGGAAGTTCCTCCTGACTTTTTCTAACATGCTGACTGAGCCTGCAGACTCCTAGATGGAGCTCTTGGGTTGTTTGCAGTTTCTCTGAGCATTGCACGGTCTGACCTTGGGATGAATTTGCTGGGACGTCCACTCCTGGGACGACTGTGTCTTTTGTTAACAAACAAACAAACACACACACACACCTGAATGCTCCAGACCAGCAAACTGCCAAAACTTCAGCTTTTATAGAGGTGCTCACACTTGCTGATGATCAGTTAATCAACCTGGCTGCTGCTTACCCTCTTTTTCACAGGACTGTCCACACATTAGCTTGTTGCAGCTTCTTTCTACAAAAATCTTAAAAATACTAATTTCCCAGATGCTTTGGCCTGATGAGGGTCAGTTTAAGTTTGGAATAACTCAAGAACAACTGTGTGGTAATGATAGTAGACAGTTCACAACCCAACTCGGCTCCAGAGAGAGCAATTTACTCCCCAAACTGCGACCGGAAACACTTTGGATTTTGGTCAACAGACGGAAAAACTGTGACACCTTAACTGAACAGACAGAAAAGATCATTTATGTTCCATGATTTTCCTCACAGCATCCGTATGTGCTTATCTTGAAACAAATGTGCCAGTGCACACAGTTGCATCTCTTGTATCTGTTGATCTCTTGTGCATGTAATGAGACATTTGTCATCTTCTTCTTCTTTTGGCTGCTCCCTTTAGGGCTCGCCACAGCGGATCATCTGCCTCCATCTCACCTTACCCCTATCCTGTGCCGACATAGTAATATTCTTAAAACATGAAGCAGAAAATAAGAAAGGAAAGAACATTTTTTTTCCCTTCAAACTGCATCAACAAGAAAAAAAAAACCAAAAAAAAAAACCACACTTCCTAACTTTGAGCCCGGCTGATGCTTTTATTGCGCTGCCATGATGAAGACCGAATGATACGAGCAGAGACGGAGGAAATGAGCTCGAACTGGCTGATTACATTAGGCGTATCGCCGAGCTGGACATGGCCAACCCTGACAGGAAGCAGCTGGAGAGATAAACAGGAGGACAAACTACCTCAGTCTGAGTGTGTGTCTGCCTCCGTTTATGTGGACGCCGCAGTCTGTTTTGGTTGCTGAAATCAGAATCGGAGCTCGAGTGAGAGGAAATCTAATAGATCTAATACATATCTAATCAAACTGCTCTTCAACACAGTCCAGCAGGCTGATACCGGTGCACTCACTGTGACCTCATATCTGACTGTCTGATGAAGCCGAAGCAAATATCGACCACAAGCCATAGCTGAAGAGCTGGAGCACTGGGTCCCTGCTGTTACCCATATTTAAAGCCATTTCCCTGTTTTAAAAAAATAAAATTACTTTCATGCATGCGCTGCAAATGAGTAAGAGGATACCTGCATGGAGCCAGATCTGAGCCAGGGTCATCCAGGGGTGCAGGGGTCCATGTTTGGGGGCGCTGCTCTGCAGGGAGGAGGCGACTTCGGACAGAGCCTGCTCCACACGACTGGCTGCTATGGAGGTAGCGTGCACCGAACCTGCATGGAGGTAATCAAATCGTCACACACATACACACTCACACAAATTCAATGACTAACCACTACAACAGCAGTGTTAGGCAGTCATGTGCCACAATGAAGGGTGATTTTAACTGAACAAAACAACAGCAGAGGCCACTGATTACCGCAAAAAACATTTAAAAAAAAACAACCATCAGTGAATTCTGCAGTGTTTGGTTGCAGTAAATAGTCTGAGTCCACACTGGCACACGGTTTTCAAGCTTTTAATGAGTCCACACCATTCAACACTCTGGGGCACACAGTGTTAGGGGCCTGAGTTAAAATGAATTAGTTTCTGCACCATCATGCATAAAACTGCATCACTCTGCTCATTAGTAACTAAAAGAAGTGTCGCTGTGATGTTCTGTGTGTCCACAGACTATTACAGGGGCCAGCACACGGGACAAAGCAGGTCCACAAAAGCCAAACATATCACAATGCCACACATAACGACCCCACATGGGGGAAAATAACTCCGAGCTAGCCTTACATGTCAAAAAATGTGGTCTTTGGGCTTGTTTTGTTTTATTAAACTGTCATATGCATTGCAACCTAAGGGAAATAAAAATAGATAAAAATGTGCCTTTTATACCCTGCTCTAAATTTAAAATGATCTCAGCTGGCTTTAATCTGATAAAAGACAGATTTCCCGTCACCCTGTCTCTGCATCTCCTTCATCGACTGCGAGTTTATGCATTAAAGGAGAGAAACCACCCATGTGTAAGAGACGACTGAGGATAAAAAAAGGAGAAGATCTGAATATTAAAGTTGCCTAAGAGGGGAAGACTGTGCTGCTGATAGGTGGACTGGGGGAAATGGCAAAACGATGTCTCGATGAAGCTGAGAATCCCGTTTGGTGAGGAGTCATTTATTAGATGCCAGCATGCAGCAGTCCAGCCGAGCGCAGCACTACGTGGGCAGGATGACGTGTATTGCTCCCTAAGTTAAGCTGATGATGGTGAATTTCTAAACACCTTCGGCTTGCAGGTGGACTTTCTCTCAGTAATTTGACGCTTTATTTGATTCATTTCCATCTCACTTGTTTTACTTTTCTAGGGTCACTTGTATGAAAGTCTGTTTGTGTTTATTTATGTGCTGCAAGTTGGGAAATGTGCATTTTTACCTAAATGTGAACCACTTTGCGAGCACGTTGCTGAAAAGCTGCTGTGTGAAGACGATTTGAATGCATTAAAAAAAAAAGAAAAAAAAAAAGAGAACAACTTTATTATACATAATTTCACAGCTCCTTCCTAAAATGTTCACATGCACCAAAACTCCTCGCTAAACTACAGGATTAAGCTGGTCAGTGTGTGTAAAACGCCCACTTTTTAACTGCAGCAGCTGATCACACACTTGCAGGGTACACACACACAGTGTATTCTAGAAGTATTCAGACCCCCTTTCACTTTTCATTAATCTGTACTAAATATCATATCCCAATCCACGCGGACACAAGCAGCAGAAATCTGCTTCTTCCGAAGGATGGCTGTGGGGGACTCCTCCACATCGAAAGGAGCCAGTTGAGATGGTTTAGGCATGTCCTACTGGGAGGAGGCCCCGAGGCAGACCCAGGACATGCTGGAGAGATTATGTCTCTCGGCTGGCTCGGGAACACCTTGGTGTCCCCCCGGATGAGCTGAATAAAGTGACCGGGGGAAGGAGGTCTGGCTGTCTCTGCTTAGACTGCTGCCCCCGCAGAAAATGGATGGAATGATGTACTAAATATGCCAGAATAACAGAATGAATTAAAGATCGATAGAATATGGCATAAAACCCAAGGTGTTCCTGGCCTGATCAGTCTCACCCTGCAACCCACAGGACCTGAGTACCTGCTGCCAGACACCAGGGCCTGCGTCATGGACACTGATCAACGCAATCATTTCCTCACTCACCCACCATCTGTCTGTCCGTCGCTTACTACTGTCCCGTGCACCTCCTCTGCTCTGGTCCTCCTCCTGCTGCCGTTTGTGTTGTTTTTTGTTTCTACCTGTATGTTTTACTGTTTGTGTGCGCTACTTTTGTTTGTGTTAGACTGCATGTCATTCGTGGACTGTTTGTTGTGACACGTTATGTTTGTTGTGATTCTACGAAGACGTTAGGGTGTGTTTAAGTGTTTCCCAGAGGTGTGCTGCCGCACCACTTTGAATAAGAATTTTAATGACCTGCCTGTTTAAATAAATGTAAAAAATGACACCACAGAAGACCCCTGAGACCCCGTGTCCATGCCCTAATCTGTCATTAGGAGGACCCTTAGAATAGTAGGCTGGGGCTACAATCAATCAAATCTGAAGAAAAGTTCCCCCATGAACCCCTCAAAATCCACAGATTCGTTTTGTGCAATGATTTTAGTTTACAACGCCAATTCCAAAAAAGTTTGAACGCTGTGTAAAATGTAAATAAAAACAGAATGCAATCATTTGCAAATCTCATAAACCCGTATTTTATTCACAATAGAACACAGAAAACATGTCAAATGTTTAAACTGAGAAAATGGCTCATTTTGGATTTGATGGCAGCCAATCCCAGCTGTCGTAGGCCAAGAGGCAGGTTTCCACCAGCAACTTCTTTCATTTGGTTTCAGCCAATTTGGAATCAAATGAGCACAAGTTTATAAAAACTATCTGAGCTAGCAGAAACTACATTTAAGGAAAGATGGGGTGTTTTTTTTTTTTTTTTTTTTTTTACAAATATTCAG
>VUQS01002608.1:7936-23488 GCA_015108495.1 Heterochromis multidens | reverse complement strand
GTACATGTTTTTCATCTTTTATTTGAATAGTTATGAGTCAGTGCCAGTACAGCCATCAGCAAGCATCTGTCAATATTGTATGGCACAGAGACATGTTGAGTGTTTGTGTAACATGCATCTGCACAAGCCAGTCACAAGCAATGATCATGACTTTAGCTTTTGTCACACAAAGTAAGAGCACACTTTACGCCAACAAGTCAGCCTTCCGCTCGCCTTTTAAGAACTGAGTGAGCTGGACAAAGGTCAGCTGAGTTAAACTGTAAAGTACGAAGAACGGGGACCAGGTCTTGTCATGTTATGTTTTCTCTACTGATTTGTACATTATTTGTGGTCTTTTACTACTGTATACAATAAATATAGTTTGGTACTCAGATTTGATCTCACAAGCTTTATTTTGTGTTTGACCAACAAATCTCTATTTGTTTTAAATGCTTTACAGTTGTGTTCTTTATCAGCCACAATGTAGTGGCTTTCATGCGTGTTTGTTCCTCTTGGTCGTGCCTTTAATTTGCTTTTTTGTGCTGCAGCTAACTCTGACTTGGGTCACTAGTATACCTTTTCTTTTGTCAGAATATGTGTATATAATCTAATTATATTAGAGTTGTATCATAGTTTTTGAGGTTGCCACATTCAGAGACAGGGTTTTAAAAAGGGGTTTAAAAAACCCCCCCTGGACACTCTATCCCGCTCTGGTCGGTGGGGGAGGAGCTGTTGAACCCCCTGTGCTCCCTCCAGAGACAGGAGAAGAGTTGGGTACCCAGAGGCATGCGGACAACAGCTAGTGACCCATATTATTTGGTTGAGAGGAACAAAAGGTCTAATGCTCAAAAATAACCATTAGGTGGCAGCACTGGTCCATACCAATCCCAGGTCTGTCGTTTGGTATATATTTAGTCTCATAAGAACATAAAATTTGTCCAAGACAACATGAAACATAGACCTGTAGCAGTATAATATTAGAAAAACTATATAAAATTGCATAAAACTGAAGCATGATTCAGAAAATAAGGAAGACCAACAGAAGTTTTTATTTTCTGAAATGGTCCTGAAATACATTTCTTCCTGCAGTAGGCAAAAGATCATTAAATTTAGATAAAGGAGTTTAAAAAAGACACATCAAACACTGATTATCATCTCAAACTTCACCATAGTCTTTATTACCCAAGTCCTAATTTAGAACGCTACATCTCATCTGATAGTCTGAGTGAATAGTTGCATTCAGTACAACCGGAACAGTGATAAGATTAATCGCAGTGGTTGATGAGTCAAACCAGGAATAAGGAAAATTGAGCACTGGTGGACAATCTACATCTACTTTTCTTCATCTAAACAGGTCCAGGAGTGTAACAACCACTCACTGCTGTGCCTGGCAGTAAGAGAGATTGATGAATGGATAAAGGAAAATATATTGATATATATTTTGCATCCTTGATGTATGTGGCGTCCATGATCTTAATGTGGGCGTGAAGAAGAAAGAGTAATTTGCCTTGTAAATGTGCCACTTTGGTTGATGGGTGATTCTGAGAGATCTGACACAAGCTGAAATGCCGCTGTTCCTCATGAGCACCTGGTGACCATCCAAATAAGATTAAACAGACTTGAGAAAATCAATCATTGTAGTTTTTGAGTGGCTTTGAACACTTAATACTCTTCTGTAGACACTGTATAGAGGTATAGACACTCCACTGTCACTGACTTGGTCCAGTCAGGTTAACATACATGCAAATATGTATTATTTGCAAATACTATTTGACCAAGCTGCTCTCAGTACTTTGTCCATTACAGTCTTCACTTAATTTAATACTATTTTCCTAATTCAAAACATACATTTGGTTCGGCATACTGTTTAGTTTTACTATCCTATTACTATTAACATGCACATGCCTTGTTTCAGGCAATAAAGCAAGGAAAACAACTAATAGGATAAAAGCTCAGCTTATATGCGCTGGTGGACCAAAGCTCACAAGTGTTGTGTAGTTTTCTTTTCATTGCTTTTTAATTAAAAAAGGCCTTTAGACAGAAATTTTCCATGTAATCACATTCAGATATTGTATCTGTCTGCTTGTCTCTGAGCGTACACGTGTATACATTCACAAAGTGGAGCAGCTCACCCCTCTGGCAGGTCTGTGTCATAAGAGTTGTGGTTAAGCGAGGATGAATGACAGGCTGGTTAGTGATTTGCATGGCTCCGGTGTTTAAAAAGAGCTGCAGGTGCAGGTTTTTCCACATTTATGAATGGATCTCTCTCCAAGCGCAGATGCTGTGGGACTTGCTACTTCTACCATGAATCTGAGGTTGCCAGTATAACTTTAGTGATTTTCAACAGAGGTTCTTCATAGACCTTTTTTGTTTGGAGTTGGAATTCTAAGCAGGCTCAATATGAAGAGTACACAGCTTTCTGGTGTGTATTGTCATTTAAGATAGACAAAGAAATACCTTCAATATGGAGACATTCCTACCAGCTGGCAACTGAAGCAAACCAACTTTCTGCAATGTCAACGCTGATATTTGTGCAGCTCCTTCTCCTGGGGTTAAGAGTAACTGACACAACCACAGACACATGGAGGCAATGTACAGGTATTATGCCATTTTTATTCTATCTCTCCTAGTCTCAGCTCAGTTTAACACATGTAATATGTTTAGTTAATTATTATATAGCGAATGGCTTACTGTTACATCTAAAACCCAGGAAACCCCTCTAGCTAAAATACTTTTTGGTAATTCCAACTGTCTGCATTAGCTTACAGTACAGTGGGAGTGCTTCTCTGTGTAGACGTGCATGCCACTTTAACCTAAATTAACATCCATAAACAAGTACAGACATTGGGTGTGGTTGGGATTCCACAACAATCCCGTACACATTGAAATATCAGGACGTACACAATGCATGTTTACGTGATGTCTCATCAGTGTGGGAGTACGTCTTTTTTCATTATTGTTGCTTAGGAAGGAGTATCTTTTTAAAAAATAAATAAATAACACCCCAATCGAAACCTCATAAAACTCCACCACCACCTAGGGCTATTTCTCACACTCCAGGGTGTGGTGGTGGCAGTAGTGGTGGGGCATTAAGGAATTTATTAGTTTCCTGTGGTTCCTGACCTTTTTGACTTGTGTCCCCTTCAAACAAAGCAATGGCTATTTTAATTGATGCACAGTGGTTGAAGAAGTTCTTGCATACTCAGCATATAAGGTATATAAAATATTTAAGTATATGCAGAAAAAATCCATCTGAAGTATTAAAATGTTATACGTTAGGTGAATAAATAATAATCAGCGATACATTAGTTATTAAAAAATATTTACCATTTTATTTTATGCTGATGCACCGATCATTTCAGCTCAAGTTTTATATACTGTTAGATTATTTTTTTTTGTTTTAGAATAAAGCATCATATTTTATGACCTTTTCATTGCAAATACTAAAGTTATGAAATAATTCTAGTGTAGTGTAGTTGAGTGAAAGTGTGAAGTAGGATGAATAGATAATATTCATGTACCAAAATTACTTCCACTGCAGCCTGAGAGTGTTTTTGTTTGAATACACTTTCAAAACTTGGGCTTTGATTCTTTTCTATCCCATTAATCATCCCTGGAGCTCCTCAGATTTACTTTTGTGGCACCAGGAAGTTTAAAGTGTGGCAATAAAAGGTGTTGCCATCCTCTTTATTTGCTTATTGTGTTCAGATTCACTTCCCCTGGATCTTCTGTCTTTTGTCCTCGAGAAGGACCCCTCCAAACTTGTGCCAGGGGTGCACATGAAGCAGGCCGGCGGGGTGAGGGGTGTTCATTTCTCAAGCCCTGATACCGCACTGAGCTTTCCCTCCTCCCAGCTACTGGTGAACTGTGACCTCTTCCCCAAGGAATTCTCCATTGTTCTGACATTAAAAGTCACTGACGGTGCACCCAAGGTGAGCATTTGACCGAAATGCCTCAGTACTGATGACTGCCGGAGTGTGAAAATACTTAGGAGTATGTTGCAAGTAATAATAGTGGATTACTTAAGTAAAACACAGATTCTACCACTCCACCCTGCTTTGCACATGGGCTTGAGGAGATATTGTCTGTTATATAAATAGAAAGACTGTCTCTGTTCAAACACAAAACACAGAATAGATTTCAGAGAAATTGGAGCCCCTTCCTGTTGCAGTGCATATTACCCCTGATAGAAAGGACCTAGATTTGTTTTGTTATATGAATTCATATGCCGCTTACAATCAAGCTTACATGTAAGTCAGGTTTTCATGTCTGTATTTTGTTTTAGTGTAATTTGATGTGAATATGAAAAGATGTGAAAATGCAACAAAGTTCATCAGCCAGAAACTACAGCTAAAAAACACCATTCTGAAGTAAAAAGTATATATACTTCGTTACTTTCGACTGCTGCCAAATTCAGTGTGTCTGAACTTCTTTCTTGTTTCTCAAACAGGGGAATGAATATGTTTTTTCTCTGATGGGGCCGAAAAGAAGACCGGTGGAGCAGAATGAAAAGGAGAACGATGGAGGCGACAGTTTGAAAAGCAATAAAGAGACGAGTATCACTGGAGAAGAACGACACAGACAGACGAGAGTTAAAAGTAATGGGGAACATGGGCGGCTCATTCTTGGACTTAAATTCTCGGGAAAACGTCTGCACTTCCTTTATAAAGGTCAGGGAGAGGTTGTAGAGCACTGGGTGTTTCGAGGCACCCAGCTGGCTGATAGCCAGTGGCACACTCTTGTTTTAGCCATTGGTAGTCATCATGTGAAGCTCACAGTGGATTGCAGCTCACCAGTGGAAATGTAAGCTCAACTTCTCTCCCCTCTTCCTCCTCTCTGTTCTCTGTTCTCTGGGTGGGTACGTCTGTCTCCCACTTTCCTCTGTTCCCTCTAAATTCACCTTGAGGCATAGTAGATCCTTCACCACAATAAAATGGTCCTGCTCAAAATCTGCTCATGCCCTACAGCCTTAACACAGTAGCCTGACAGTATGTGATAGATGGTTTTTAGTGGAAACTCCCTCTGGCATGCAGAAAGGAGGAATATCAACACCCACACAGCAGTTATACTTCGCATTGAGCCCTAGAAAGAGAAGAACAGAGTGAACTACTTTAATTATACAGAATGCAGTTCATTTACAGAAAAAAAAAACAACTTACTTCAGCTATTAGAAATAATTATAGATATCTTTTATGGCAAACAGCGTTCCCTCCAGGCCTTTCCCTTCAGACCTCAACATTCAGGGATCCAGATTCCACATTGGCAGTCGGGGGATATGGAAGGGCTTGTTTTCAGTAAGATGCCTTTCTTCATGTCAGACTATAGTAAGATTTGTAAAGGGTATTCCATGACCTCGGAAATGATTGCCTCTTCTGTGATCCCATATCCAGGGTCTGCTTCGACAGCTGGTTCTGGTGCCAGGTTCAGATGCTACCCATCAGATCTGCCCATCTTCTGACCCCCAGCTAGCAGCTCTCTCAATACCACCACTCTTTTTAGACCTGCCAGCCATAGGGGCAGAAGATGATAGACATGTGACTACCTATGGTAATTTGCACATGCATGTATTTTTAATCAGTATAAATAAGACATCACATGTTTGGTTGCTTCTGCTTTCTGATTTTAATGTGATCTTGTCAGAAACCCAAGCTCGAGTGTCTGTGGGGTTGGAGAAGTCATGCTCGGAGCAGCTAAAAGGCCAGCTGTGGTTTAATCCGCTCAGAAAGGGCCTCTACCTCTGTGACGGTACAGTTTGGATCACTGTGTTAGAGGGTGAGAATCCAACATCCGCTGATGTTTCTATTCTTGTTAGTATAAAAGAAAATCACATAACCCATTCCTTTCTATCAACACAGATCACAAAAGGCTGGACTATGTGCTGGAATATCAGGTGCTCACTACCAGCTCAGAGACCCATGATGTAGAGGTATTTATCCACCATTTGTTGTGGAACTTACTTAGACCTAACTGTCTAATACTTTGTTACTTAATTTTCATTTGAGATTACCTGTACATAAACCCACTGTAAAGCTGCTCCATCTTAATTGTCAGATAACATTTTTTAATCCAATTTCCAGGTGTTCCAGGTACCTGGCATGGGTCTGATGGCTGCTATGGCTCATCGGTCCACAGCATCTGGCTCTGCTGTGTATCTCTGGACCCACACAGGTTTCCAGCTCTACCAGAATATCAGCACATATGGAGCCCTGGCTTGGAGACATTTCAGCATGGGCAAGAAGGTATGACAAGTTAGTAGAGAGATCATACTCTATTCCTAAACGAAGCTTTGAACCTATACTCCCTCTCTTTTGTTGTTTTGATGTAGATATATCTGGTAGTGTCTAATTCCGGGGGAGACAAGCGATTTAACAAGGAGTTAGAGGCGGATTTTTCTGTGATTTACAAGTGGAGCAAAAGGAGAAAACGGTTTGTGCAGTTCCAGATTCTGCAGACTCACTGTGCAAGAGACTGGGAGGCATTTAACATTAATGGACATACTTATCTTGCTGTGGCTAATCATAGACAAGGTAAATACTAAATATACAGTAAGAGACTACCTATTAACTTCTGCAGTTCCTGGAATGGCATATTTTGCTTGTTTGTCTTTCAGGTGACAGTAATCACACTATAGACAGTGTGATATACAGGTGGAACAGATTATCAAAGTCTTTTGAGGTCCACCAGATGCTCCAGACTTCAGGGGCGTATGACTGGGAGTTCTTCACTGTCGGACCTTACTATTTCCTGGTGGTCGCAAATGCTTTTGATGGAGTCACCACCTCTGTAGACTCCGTCATCTACGTTTGGGTCAATGGAAGCTTCCAGGTGTTCCAGAAAATTAAGGTCTGTGGTCAGAATAAAATATCCCAAAAAGACCCCCCTCCCCCCCAAACTACAATACCTCAAAATTTTAAAGGTGTTTGAGGATGGCATGATTTCCATTTCCATGGCAAGATTTCATCTTCTTACCATCTGGGCTTTGGTTTCTCCTGATGAGATCTGTATCTGAGATGATTAAGAGAAACTACCTTGTCTCTAAACACACAATGAAAGGAATATAAACGGGGAAAGATGAAAGGCTAATGGAAGAGAGCTGGGGAGCAAGGGGTGAGCGGGTCCATGCATTTAAGAAAGGGCCAAAAATAGAGTATGTGGTTTGCTATGATTTGCTTGAGCGATAACAGTGCTTTGACATGTAACTGATAGTGAATCGTATATTTGAATCAAACCACATCTGATGTGAGAGTGTTGACACATTGATAGTCACACGAGAAAAGAGAAGGAGATATGTAATTAAGGGGAACGCCACAGCGAGATGTGAGGATGCACATGAACACCTCAGGGCACCTCATGCAAATGAATGAACTGAAATCATATAGAAAATGGGGCGAAAACACATTTCTCACATGCTTTTAGCCATGCTAGCTCTTTGGCTTCACAGATGCAAACCGAGTCTGTTAGCTTATGCCCAGGATCTCAGACTAATTTTAGTGCATTGGCTACATATAATGTTATCCATTTGGATCTCATGTGGGCCAGACCAAAAAAACTTATCCAAATTTTTCCTTTAATTTTAATGTAAAGAAAAACAAGTACATTCTGAAAATGTTCACATTTAATGAACCATCTATCTACAAACTGATGAATAGCTTGACATGTCTTCAGAAAAAGGGTGTGTCTGTAAATCAAAATACATCAGCACACCTCCTTGGCTTAATCATCTTCAGTGTAGGCTGGCAGGCCATCATGGGTAATGTTTTTGTGAATACTAAGCCTCCAAAGTCAATGATGATTTAGACCTCTGGCTTGGATAAATCTATTATGGGGTGAGCCATTCTTAATGGCTTACAACACAAAATGCAGTGAAAAATTCAAGTCCTCTGTGAAGCTGTCCAGTGGGTCTGATTGGACCCAATTCTAATAATAACTTCAGTGATCTCCTGACCTTTCATCTAGCACTGTCCTCAGAAGCAAAGGTTTCACCTATAAGATGGCACAATGCTGTGTATTATTGTAGGGTCTTTACCTTACAATATAAAGCACCTTGAGGCGACTTTTGTTGTGATTTGGCGCTATATAAATAAAATTGAATTGAATTGAATTGAATTGAATATTATTAGTTCCCAGATGATGAACTCAAATGTCTTGCAATCATGTGAAAAAGAAAGTTTTCACATGACTGTATGTGTAAAACAAAGCACGCCCTCACTGCTTCTGTAGAAATTAGGTGGGTAAGTAGCAGCCAGGTGCTGCTAATCAAATGCACTTGATTAACTGTGCATTTGATTGGCAGAAGCAGAAGTTTGGGAATTTTTCCGGTCTGGAGAATTCAGGTGTGTTTTAACACAATGACACAATCTTCCCAAGAGTGGACGTCCCAGCAAATTCACCCCAAGGCCAGACCATGCAATGCTCAGAGAAACTACAAAAAACCCCAGGAGCTACATCTCAGACTCCTCGGTTAGCATGTTAAATGACAAAGTTTATGACAATACAATTAAAAAAACATAAAAGAAAAAAGTATGGCTTGTTTGGAAGGGCTGCCAGAAGAAAGCCTCTTCTCTCCAAAACAAACATGGCAGCATGGCTTAGGTTTGCAAAGTTGCTTCTGAACAAACCACAAGACTTCTGGATCAATGACCTTTAGACAGACTAGACCAAACTGGAGATGGTTGGCCATAATGCACAGCACCATGTTTGGAGAAAACCAAAAAGCATATCAGCACAAACACCTCATATTTGTTATGAGCACATAACAAAGCACAGTGTCGGAGGGATGATGATTTGGGGTTGTTTTGCAGCCACAGGACCTGGGCACCTTGCAGTCATTGACTTAAACATGAACTCCTCTGTATATGAAAGTATTCTAGACACAAATGTGAGGCCATCTGTCTGACAGCTAAAGCTTGGCTGAAACTGGGTCATGCAACATAACAATGACACCAAGCACATCAGCACATCTACAACAGAATGGCTGAAAAAGAAAAGAATCCATCTGTTGCAATGTCCCAGTCAAAGTCCAGACCTCAACCTGATCGAAATACTGTCGCAGGATTTTAAGAGAGCTGTGCATACACGAATGCCCACAAACCTCAATGAACTGAAACAACATTGTAAAGAAGAATGGGCCAAAATTCCTCCACAGCGATGTGAGAGAGACTGATAAAGTCATACAGAAATGATTACTTTAAGTTATTACAGCTAAAGGTGGTTCTACAAGCTTTTGATTCATAACTTTCTTTCTCACATGACTGTAAGTCATTTCCTGCAGTTTCATCTAGCACTGTCAAAATCTATTTTTCTTATCAATACCAGCAGAACGATTTTCATCAACAGCAGCAGTAGTGTGCACCTTACTTATTTAACTTCTAACTGTGTGCCATGAGCATTTGATTGATTTTTTAGTTGTTTCTTTTAGACATTCTGTGCCACAGACTGGGAAATGTTCCAGATTGACAGCAGAGTTTTCTTGGTTGTTGCCAATGGACACAGACTGCATGGTAATGGACCAAGTCAGTACACCATTAACTCCACTATCTATGAACTGGACATGAGTGCACAGCTGTTTGTCCGCTTCCAGGACATTGTCACCTACAGGTATAGATGTTCAATTACCAGATAATACTTGCCAGGTGCATGTACACTCAGAAACATTTTCTTGATGGGTCTGCTACCATTTTATCTGTAAATCATCTCCACATTCCTTCCGCTTTCTTTCCAGTGCAGTGGATTGGGAATTCTTCAGCCTTGGGCAGGAATATTTTCTGGTTGTTGCTAACTCCTTTAATGGAGAATCCTACTCTCTCAACAGCATTCTCTACAGGTATTTAACTTGTCAACAACACCCCTCCCAGTGTGAAATAGATTTATTTTCTTACCGTGAGAGCAGACAAAAATACTGCACTAATGGGATTCATCTTTTCTGTTTTGTTTTTAGGTGGCAGGGATATGAAGGATTTGTTCCTGTTCACTGGCTCCCGACGATTGGGTGCAGTGACTGGGAGTTTTTCAGCGCTAAAGGAGAATCATATTTAATCTACTCCAGTGCCAAGGCACCTCTCTCCAAAGTGTTCATGCTGAAAACCTACTAGACAAAGAAAGAAACAAAAAAAAAAAAACCCATGAAACTTTTTGTCCTGCATTTGTGTATTTGTACACTTGTCCTTCACTGTAAGTGTCCCGTATGTATCTCTCTTACCTTTTTGGAGCCATCACGTATGGAAATAATTTGCAAAAGGTCATTTAACAGTTAAATTAATTATTGAAATGTTATTGAATGATTAAATTATTGACTGCTCAGAAATTCCCTCAGGGTGTTTGCTGGGGTACCTGTGCAGTAATCAGCCCTGCATATTGTCACCCACCACACAGTGCTATGTTAACAACTGATGTACCTCATCTTAACACAAAAATCACATGGACCAGAGAAAGTGTGTTTTAAATATCTGCGTGTAGCTTGTGACAGAACTTAACACAAATTTATATCTTTCTGCAAGAGCATAAATATTTTAATATTTTGTTTACTAACTGGAATATCCTTTCTTTAATAGAAAATTGTATTGTTTATTGTTAGATTTTGCCTCTGACTGCATGAATTGTATATGAAAAGTGAAAGTAAATTATTGAAATTTAAATAAAATATACTTGTTATGTTTATATGCTTGGAAAGAGTTGTTTATACAGTAGATAATGTTGTTTAGGGCTTGAAGATTGGAAACAAGAGTGCCCCACAAGACCGAAATAACACAATATTTTATTCCAGATCTTTTTTTCTGTAGCTATTCATTGACCTGGTATAGTTTACACATGGCCTTAGGCACAAAATTTACCATTAAGCTCTACGAAAACTGACAACTACAAATGTTTGTTTATAAAAGACTTCAAGTCCCATAATGCCTTCTTACCGTTGAAGCGTAGACTTGCAGGAAATGTAGTTTTTACACAGAATTGTTGTTTCTGTAAAGAAAATGTAGATATAAAACGTAACCTTTCGCCACACCTGTTTCAGAAGATGACAGAAAATTACAGAAATTCGACCGGTTAATTATGGAAAAGAGCTTCAGTTACTATTATTGTAGCGTGCGCCTAAACCAGGCTTGGTACTACAAGAACCATAATGCATCATTTCATTCTTTGCCAGAAAGAAACATGGCTGCTCACTGTTCAACGACGGTATTTTTATTTACGTTTCGTTTGTTTTCTGCTTTAAGACAAACAGAGGAAGAAATGGCCTGTGTCCATAGGGATTTTGAGTAACATTTTAATTTAAAAAAAAAACGAGTTTCGGTAAGACGGTCTTGTTTTTCCAGTCGTTGTGACACTGACCGTTTATGTTACCGACAGTGTGATTTTTTTTTTTTTTTCTTTCAATTTTCGCTGAGCTGTCAAGCTGCTCGTTGGTGTCGGTGCTTTGTTAGCGTGCTAAGCTACCCAAAAACTGGAAATTTCATCCGGTACTAGTCGCAATGTTTAGTCCCGTGAAGTCTTCATACTTCAGAGTCAGCCCGGCCATTGTCAACAGAGAACTTGGCAAAACCAAGATGAGATAGCAAGAGGGCACGTCGGAGTGCTAACACACGATTTACTGCGAGGCTGAACCCCAGCATAACCGAGACACAACGGAGTAATAACAAAACAAACCCCCTAACACAGCATGTTTGGGAATCTTTTTGAGGAGGAGGAGGAGGAAGGCTTCTCTTCGACTTCCTCCAAGGGAAGAGTTTCAAAGGTGGGAGATGAGCCACCTCCACCTCGAGGAAGAAGCAATCTGTGCGGTATCAAAAACCAGGGAGGGACCTGCTATCTGAACTCTCTGCTCCAGACCCTGCTGTTCACCCCCGAGTTCAGAGGTGGGGACAGGTGACCCTCCCACCATTACAGCACATAACCAGAGGACAGTTTTGCTTCTTCTTAACATATTTGTTGTTTGGTGTGTGTATGCAGAGGAGCTGTTCAGTTTGGGGCCAGAAGAATTAGGATGCCTGGAAGACAAAGAGAAACCAGAGGCTAAAGTATGTGTATGCATGGTTCATGTAGGTCCAAGCTCGGTCTTGATGGGTCTTTTTTTAAAGTTTAAAGAGGTTTGGTTTTTTTTTCTCCTCAGGTCAGAGTGATCCCACTGGAGCTTCAGAGGCTCTTTGCACATCTGTTGCTAGTGGACCAGCAGAGTGCCTCCACTGCCGGCCTCACTGACAGCTTTGGCTGGAACAGCAGTGAGGTCTGTGCCCTTTATTTGCTTCACCAGGGAGGAGAAAGAGAGGCTCAAGTTACATTTCTAATTTCAGTGATTGAGTTACCCATCAGTAATGTCAAATGCTAGAGAAGTGGCAACCACAGTTGCAAGAAACTGAACTCATAACACACCAAAAGTTGTACTTTTCATGTCTTTGTTGAGCATGTTGAATAATTTCTCAAAGTGCAGGCAAGACTTGTTGTTCCACAACATTTCTGGGACTCGTGGTTCAGGGCTGCTGTGCTACCTCGAGGCCAGGATGTGTTGCAGTAGTTGAGGAAAGAATGGTGGATCAATACCTTTTACAGAACATCAGGACAGGGCAATGGATGATCTGGAGCTTAGGAGATGTTGGCTGATACAAGACAATGACTCATCGTACATATAAATTAACAACAGAATGCCGTGGCACAGTTTTTTTTGGGAGCATCAATCTAAAATTCTTCCTCAGTATCTCTACAGATACAGGAATCATCTTGTTTTTCGTACTTGTTACCTAGTGTGTTCAATAAAGACATGACAAGGCCAACTGTCAGGTGGGTAACTGGCTCTAATTATCTAGGTCCCACCTATCAGAGAGACAGACTCACCTAGGTTTATGGATCCTTGGTTTGTCTTTGTTAATTATGTGTTATTAGTTTAGTCAGGTAGTGTGTGTCTGTAGTTGCTCAATCCACATTTTATAGGTGATCAGTTTGGAAATCCTGGACATTGCAGAGGTTTCACAAACTTTTTCTTGCAACTGTAGGTCATGGCACTTAGTTACCTCTTTTTTTACATAAATCCTACCTACAACAACCATGAGCACACACAGAACAGGGAAACTTAAGGAAACAAAAGCCTGGTTTGAGAAAATAACCAGGCTTGATCCGTTCAAACACTAAGAGTGGTTCTGTGTGTGTCCTGTGAAGTGCAGCATGAATAAGTTCACCTTATTTTTGTCAGTTTCTTTTGGCTCAAGGTGGGTAATTGGCTCCAATTATCTGGGTCCCTTGGGATCCTATTGGAGAGACAGACTCACCTAGTTATCTACATCTTTGGTTTGTCTTTGTTAATGAGATATGATACACTCACCAGCCATTTTTTTAGGTACACCTGTTCAGCTGTTCTTTAACTCAAATATCTAATCAGCCAGTCAATTCAATTCAATTCAGTTCAATTCAGGCTTATTTATAAAATGCCAAATCACAACAGTCTTTTCAAGGCGCTTTATATTGTAGGGTAAAGACCCTACAGTATCTGTGAGAAAACCCCAACAATCAAATGACTCCTATGAGCAAGCACTTTGCAACAATGGGAAGGAAAAACTCCCTTTTAACAGGAAGAAACCTCCAGCAGAACCAGACTCAGGGAGGGGCAACTGCCATGATCGGTTGGGGGTGAGGGGAAAGAGAAAAGAAAAAAGATCATAGAGAGACAGGACAATCACATGACAGCAAGTCAATGCATTTATTCATGTAGATGGCGAGTAACTCGCTTGTTACAACCAAGGCAGGCAGAGGAGCATCTCTGAATGTACAACATGTCAAACTTTGAAGTAGACCACATGCATGCCACTCCTGTCAGCTAAGAACAGGAAACTGAGGCTACAATTCACACGGGCTCACCAAAATTAGACAATAGAAGACTGGAAAAATGTTGCCTAGACTGATGTCTGATAATTTTTTATTTTTTTAAATTTCTGCTGCAACATTCAGATGTTAGGGTCAGAATTTGCTCTAAACAACATGAAAGAATGGATTCATCCTGCCTTGTATCAACAGTTCAGGCTGGTGGTGGTGTAATGGTGTGGGGGATATTTTCTTGGCACACTTTGGGCCCTTTAGTATCAGCTGAGCATCATTTAAACACCACAGCCTACATGAGTATTGTTTCTAATTATTTACATCCTTTTATGACAGCAATGTTCCCATCTTCTGATGGCTGCTTCTAGCAGGATTACACGCCATGTCACAAAGCTCAAATGATCTCAAACTGGTTTCTTGAACATGGCAATGAGTTTACTGTACTCAAATGGCCTCCACAGTCACCAGATCTCAATCCAATAGAGCACCTTTGGGATGTGGGATAACAGGAGATTTGCATCATGGATGTGCAGCCAACTGTGTGATGCTATCATGTCAATGTGGACCCAAATCTCTGACGAATGTTTCCAGCACCTTATTGAATCTGTGCCATGAACAATTTAAGCAGTTCTGAAGGCTAAAGGGTGTCCAATCTGGTACTAGCAAGGTGTACCTAATAAAGTGGCCATATGTGTATATGTTTACTAGAAGTGAAGCCTTGGGAGTTAACAGACGAGAGTGCAGATTTTACTTTCTTTCATCTGTCTCTTGTTGCTGGGCAGCGAACTGTAGCTAACCAGACATCAGGGTGATATCAAGAAGTGCTCGCCAGCTTCCATGGTGTATGGAGAAGATAAGATCTGAAGAAGTTATTCTAGCATCACTTGCAATATAAAGCATAATCTAAGCATTAATATTTAATAATTGGACAATATAAACACCACCGTTAGACTCCATTAAAGTACTACTCAGTCTATGCTGTAGCTTTGGTGTCCTCAGATCCAACATTGCCTTTTAATGTTCACTTCTGTTGACTTAACAACCTAATCCTGTATACATACCACAGTTAACAGAAACTGGATTTCAGATATACTAACTTTAATTATCCCATGACTGGAATTTCATTTTGTCTGGAACCTGTTCAGCCACCTACAAGCAAAATTAATAAAATAAGAAAGAACAGAAAGAAACAGAATTTGCCACAGGGCATGCAAACTACATGTTCCAAGTGAAAACTGTACATTCTGTGATATGTTTAAACTTGAAGCAGCACTCTAAAACCATCAAAATGCAAAGTGCGGGAGAGATCATTCATGTAATGGGTAAAAATGTTGAAAAAAAGTTGCTGTGTGTAAATGACTGATTTAAAGTAAAGCGTGACATGCTGTCTCCCTTACTTACTACATACCAGTTTTACTGCAGTTCAAAATATGCTGTATATGGTGAAGTCATTGATAAAGTAAAAGATTTAAATGCACTTTTAGAGTCTAACCAATATATATGTTTGCGTTATTATTCTTGTCACAGATGTGTTGGTATTTTTTCACAAATTTATTTAAGAACCATAATGCAGAAAAAGATGCTTGGGATAAAAGATAACAATCACCCCATCATTTTTCTTTTCATTTCTCATCATCACCTCACAAAAATCCAGTTTCACTTGTGTTCTCTATATTATTGTCCCACATTGTATTGAACAAAAGAAATGAGCATTAAAAATAATACAAGTAAATAAAAAAAAAAAAAAAAAAAAAAAAAAAAAAAAAAAAAAATAAT
>VUQS01002607.1:0-12208 GCA_015108495.1 Heterochromis multidens | reverse complement strand
TCCTCCAGACCAGCAGACCACCCCCCAAACCAGATTTCTTCTACTACTACTACTACTACTACCACCACCACCACCGGTGATCCCCCTCAGAACCCATACACATGGAAAAGACAGTACATGGTGCCTGTATGAACAGAAATGTGCCACCAGGTCACTGCCTGGTACTGGAAAGGTTATGAAATACTATGCGGAGGACATATCATAAATTTCCCCCATTTTATCCCAAAAGTCAGCTCCATCTGATAAAAAGCAAACTGAATCCAGTGGGGACAGATGCACAGAAAAGATTTAAGGTAGCTTAAAAATGAGATGAAACACTATGAAATGGGATAAGGTCATGACAGGCTCACCTCACCATAATTCCCCCTCACCGTGGGAGTTACAGGGGATTTCTACCCACAGCGGAGCAGAGTTACTCGGTCTTAGTAAAAACACTAAAACAAACCGAAACACGTTAAGTCATCTGTCTTAATTCAAGCTTGAACAAAAAAAAAACAAAACCCCTGAAGCCGCAGAGCCCTGTAACGGGACTTCGACGGTGCATAAACCTCGGATCCTGCGGATTTGTGAAGGTGGGGAGGCTCTGGGTTCATCCCGCAGCGTCGGAGGTGCAGAATGCAGCAAAGCAGCCCATTATAACGTGAACAGTTAAATTCATACAATTTACTCGGTCGTGTGACCCTGCATGTTCCATCACAGGTGAGATGATGTAGGTGCATGATTGGCCACTGCAGACGAAACGCAGTGAGCATTTGAACCACTCAAGTGTGACATATGGAAGGAGTGACAAATTAGATTTAAAATAATAATAATAATAATAATAAATTAAACGGGTCCAACTCACCTTTTTTAAGCGGCTGTTGATCATTGTTTGGAAGACTTGAGCCACGACCAGGGCGATCCCCACTATCAGGAGGTGAGCGCAGACGATGCCGGTGGCGTAAATGGCACAGGATCTCCGAGTCATGCTACCGGGCGGGTTGTGCTGTCCTCTTGGCACACAGAAAAAACTTTAACTTAAGTCGACGGTACCCTCCAAAAATCTTTAACTACAGACAACGAAGGCGAGGTGTGGGACGGTGTAGCCTCGGATCCGCAGTCTCTTGAGCAGCAGCTGGGGTTTAAACTTCTCTCTTAACGGCTCCGGCGTGGACTCCACAACCAGGCTGAGGCGGGGGGAGGAGGAAATGAGTATAAAAAATGTTGGCACTTCTTTATCAAAATACCCGATAATACTTAAACCTGGCACCTAGAAAGAGAAAAGACTGAGCTGCTCGGAGGCGGTGGTGAAATGAAACGGCAGCTCTCGGTACACCGGGACGCAGAAAAGAAGCTGACCTCCTCCTCCCCTTCCTCTACGCATTAATGTACCCGGTCAGGCGAAAAGCGTCGTTTAGGGAGGCTGCATGGGCGGTGGGCGTGTGTAAAGAAAAAGAAACAGCAGTGGTGATGCTTTTCTTACATAGCTGATGTCACTTTCTTTTAAAAAACATACATATATATATAATGCATCTACACAAGAAAAACAGCATATTTTATCTTTCTTTTTATGTTTTCATATACACATTTCGCTTTCTATGCGTCTTTACGCACACTTTGTTTGCTTTTGTTGTAGCTAAATAACTCCAGAAAGCTTGACTTCGAGTTAATATTTTAATATTGTGATTATATTTGAAGTCGCAGGCACATATGAGGTGGCAGTAGCACAGCCAGGGCTACCAGGGTTATGAATGAGTTGGCAGCAGCGTGCACATCCACATGCTGCCGGTAGTATGACACCTGGTGACTTTTTAATAAGCTTACTGGGACTGAGCTGCACTGCACATACTGCGTGTAACCATTTTTGAAAAAGTCACTTTAAGAAGAAAACACCTTCAGCTCTCCTCTCTGCACATCACATCAACTGTGCAGACAGCTGAGACCCGTTACCTTTTATACGGAAACCGCTATCTCGCCTCATCTTACCTCCTTAAATACGCACCGCGTGGACGTGAATAATGTGCCATTCAAGCGACCAACGATTGTTGACGTGAGCTCTTTGTCCGACCAACAGGCGCTCTCATTGGCTGTCGTCCTCCCGGACCACCGTCTGGAGACCACCCCCTCGGGGCGCTGATTGGTCGGAAGCTGGTGAGTACGCTGTTGAATTCATCGACTGATTTCAAGGCGGGGCTTCTATAAAGGGGGAACCTGACGATGTGACGCTCTCCGCCCGGAGAAAAGTGGATGCTCAGCGGCTTCTGAGAAGACCGCTGAACACACACGATGCTCTGAAGAACAAGCAGAATGTGGAAGAGTTATGGCTTGTATTAAACAGTTATTATGAGGTAAAGGACCATTAAATACTGACAAACATGTAACATTTTAGGTCCTGTAAACAAGTACAAAACAGATCAAGCTGATGGAATTTAATTTTTGTTTTTATCTTACTTTAAACGAGAAGCACATATGATTTACCTTTGTAGCGCATATAAGGAAATGCAAAGCTATATTAAAAAAAAAAAAAAACACTGGGCCCTGTATGGCTTGGTTACATTCAGATGTTCAAGCTGTAGAGCCCTTGTATATTTGTCTACTTGGAAAATTATTTGAGTAGGAGCTTCCCAGATTCATATTGTTTTTGTCTGAGGTGCTCTTTGGAAGGGATATATATAGGTTTGAAAACAAACAATTAAAATACCTTTACACTGGCATGCAAGCCATTGCCAGTTTTAACTTCCTGAGGAAACACATCAGTTTTTGTTTTTTCTTAGGTTAAACATGATGACACCAGGACAATAAGTTTTTTTTTTATTATTTAAAAAATGAGTGCCCTAAAGTTCTTTGTTTTTATGTTTCTTTGTGTAGTTTAACTAATTGTAAGTATTAAACATGTTTGGAAAAAAAAATGGGTGTGTGGAACCAGAAAATTAAATCCAAAGCAGAAAAATAGTCTACACACCCAATATTTCTTGATATTAACTTCACATGGGCAAGTTTCAGCACAAAAATGATGTCATCTCTTCCTATCTTCCTATCTCCTCCTTGATGCCCAATAGATTACTGCACGTTATGAATATGTAGGCCCTCTTCATGCTTGCTCTTACCAGTTAAAATGTTAGGAGTTGATGTACTGTCCTACTTTGACTGGGTTGTTGTGGCATGTTTTCCTACTATTTATCAAATGTACTGATTACAATCTTTGATCTACCTCATACATGTGAAGTGTAACGCCACACCCTTTTCTCTGAACAGACATGCAAAGCGACCGTGACATTATACTAATGCTTACGTGTGTGCAGTTCTACAAACAGGATGATGGAGCAACTTTTCATCAAAGGCCTATTTTCTCAGTCAGCTGCTTCCACTAATGACACCCTACATGTACTGTTATTTCACAGGAGAAATGTTTTGTTTGCTTTACCCAAGGTCCTCTCATTGGTTTTGAGTATGCAGGACTTGCACCAATTACTAGCTTTTAATATTTTATTCAAAACATGATGTCAGTTGTGAGGACATTAATCATTTTTCGAGGCCAGCAAAGACATTCACTTTGCAGCTGTACTTGAATAGTTTTGGTCAGTGCTTTACAATGCTTTTCTCTTCCTGTGAATACTGATTCTTGTTCAAAGTATGAATTAGTCCTGGAAAACCCACTAAATGCTATTAGTTCTTCTCAAAATGTATGCTATGTATGGTAGTAGAGTCTGTATGAAATGTGATGAAGTTTTAAAGTCAGAGAACGTCAGAGATGACATTTCTTTAATATGAAACCAGCATGAGGCTGAAACAGGACACTGGGAACTGTGAGCCAGCATCATCCTTATTTACAGGCAACACCAGCTGTAGAGGAGATGCCAGTGCAGACACCAGGTTACCCATTGAAAAGAAAAGCCTGGCTAAATCTGCCTCTGCTTCCCAGCTCAATCAGCCATTCACAAATTTATCCCAGTGGTCAGAGCTCTTCTCTGCAGTGAATCTGAATCACCCCCCTGAAAGTGATTCAATCTCTCGAGTAATCTGTTTCTTATTGACTAGATGTTATTTGAGGTTTGGTTGGTGGCCAACAGGTTAGGATTCACCCTGCTATAAAATGCTGTCTGTGCTGTAATGGACAGCCTGAAAGGTGAGCACGGTCATGCAGTGGCCTCTTTCATAATCCATTCATAAATAAAACAGGACAAAAGAGTACAGGTTTTTCTCAGGAAGTGATATACATCACATCATTTGATGTTTGTTGCTGGAAGGAACTGACTGGACCGGACTCTCGCCATTAATGAAATTGAGTGTTACCTCATTGTGCTGAGCCTTATGGCGATCCCAGAGGATGGGGGCTACAGGAGGGGGGCGGCATCTGTTCAAACAAGCGGAGTAAAAAATGCTAAAGAAAATCATCAGGGGGGAAGGATAACAAGTAATGCAGCAACATTGTTTCTGCCAAAAGAAAGGGTGGGAGGGTGAAGCGGGGTAAAACAGTTCAACCTTTGTAATGGTCTCTTTTTATGTTTGGTGAGCAGAGCGACACTGATGTCTTTTTTTTTTTTTTTTGCTGGACTTGTTGGAGGCAGAAGACATCCAGCTTTGAAAGCCGACACAAAACTATTTGATTTTTTATGCAAATATCTCTGCATACAGCATAAAAAAAAATGGGCTCATGGTGAGAAAAAGGCAACCATTTATACATACCCCAACAAGGAGACTCTTATCCACAGGGTAAATAATTTCAGAAAAGTTCTTCAAACTAATGTCTGTAGTCCACATAGATCATTCATTGTGTTCTGACACATACATACACACTCACACACACATAACAAAGCTGCACCAATAGCTTTTGGTTTGCACTTTGAAGACATGGCTAAAGTTCAAATGCGGTTGAACAGCAAGCACTTTTATTTGGAGACAAATGGCCTTTCATGACTTTGGAAAAGAAAGTGTTCTTTGAATGTTTCACGCACTCTGCAGAGTCAGCTTCGTCCATGATTACATGGTGAAATGGGACTTCAGATTGTTTCTTGGGAACAACTTCAGGTCACCAACCTCACACGCCCAACAATTATAGTGAGTCAGTCATTTTAGAGTCAGTCACTCACTGGCCCCTGTTTAGTCTCACTTGGTGAACAGAAAGTTGCTATCAAGTTTGGTTTGATTGCAGGCATGGGCACTACTGAATAGTAAATCCTATTTGATGAGAGGACTCACTGAACTTTGCAAAGGCCAAATGTAAACATATCCAATAAATAAGGCATCCGGTAACACATGCGGTATGCAAATAATGATTCACGTCTTTAAACAGAAATTTATTTTTTGTGTATTCATCAGCGGCACTGCACAAATAATACAGCCAACACCCTCGCAGCTTCACACAAGTACCTGCAGGTTATATCTTCATGTGTCAACAGGGACAAAGAGGTGTGTCTGAAATAAGAAACTTCTAAATGGAAAACTAAGCGTGGCCTAAACGCCAACATGAGCATGCTAACATGTTAACTGCTTTCACGCTGTTAGTTCAGTATGGTAGCTAGTATATTTTTATTTGCTAATTAGCAGTAAAAAGTTAAGTAAAGCTGAAGCTGTGGGGGCCTGTCATAGACTGGAAACCTGTCCAGGGATTTACCTCGCCTCTCGAAACCCTGAATTTGATAAGCAGTTAAGAAAACGGGTGGATGGATGAATGAAGCTGATGGGAATGTTATCGTTATTTGGCAGATATTACGCATTGGAAAACAAAATATGAATTCAGAGGAACTCTAAAGATATTACAGTTGATCATGGGGGGGGGCATGCATGTGCACACACATCTCATGGTAATGCATTCAGTAGTTGTCAATATATTACACTTAAAACAACAAATGTGATTGTGAAAATGAGGGGATTGCCAAAGTTATCAGGCTTCATTACATGAAGTTGTTCGGATATTTCAGTTTAACTTACACTGACGTCTCTAAAGTCATGCTGCTAGCATGGGTGAAAGGACACTAACTGTTCAAGCAAATCCAAATTGTTTTAGAGGAGTACTGTACATCCTCCATTATTTTAACCTCTACAGGCTTTTGGTTTAATATGCTTAAATTGCAGGACTTGTGAAAGTTTGATGTTGAGTTTGGAAAGAGTTTTAAAGGAATCTTACTTGCTTTTCCTGTGTTTTAATCATTTTCTGCTTTCCTCTCAGAACATGGAGTCTACATGCTATTAAAACCTCCCAAACTCTAATTTGGAGTAGAGGAAGATGTCAAACCTAAAATGCTAAACTCTATCATAACAACTAAAAACAAAGCTGTTTCAGTTTGTTTATAAATGAAACTGTTGCCCTGTTAAAACCATAAGTGAATTGTTAAACACTAACATACAACACCGTGGTCTGTATCACCTTTAAAAATAATACTATAACCCAGGTAATGTTAAAACTGCATGGTAATCAAGCAAAATGAAGGCACCTTTTCTTAAATATCAAAAAACTGGATGTGCGGTATATTTTTATTTGACAGAAACAATGTACTTTCTGTAGATTAAAAAAGTGAAAACCAACCACAGCATCCACCAGGCACATTCTATCATCTGTCCTCCTATTTTTCACCTCCCTCCTTAAATCTACACAACAGAAACAGCATTAACTCTTGCTGTAAATACTGCTTGACATTAGCTGACATAGGGCTGCACCGTGGTGGAGCCTGGTACTAAACATTAAGTCACGATACTAGCGAGGCAGAGACAGCCTTTGTAAGGCGGGAGCCACGATATACAGACATAGTTGTGGGTGTGGGGGCTGGTGAGGAGTGGCAGACCTTTTCACAGGAGGTGGTTAATGTAAACAGGGCCATAAAGTGCTATGGGAAGAGCACTGAACACTAAATTTATTCAAGCCATTCCTTGTTCTCCTTGTACAGAATCACAGTGACTGAAACTGTGTTGCAGCAGACAAAAGAAATGTTAGGTAATAGGAGAAATCCAATATGTGCTGAAGAAGCAAAGCACGGAGATCAGAGACAATGTCCTGTACAGCAGTGATGGAAAGCACACAATTTTGAAGTATTTTAGGTGCTTTCTGCAACTTAATACTCCCACTCCACCATGTCTCAGAGTGAAATATTGTTAGACATGAACCTATCAGTTCCAAAATTTTTGTACTGGCTAGTTTAGAGCCCTTAGCGGTCCCACCGAGGACTCACTTCCATTTACAATACTGTCATACAAGTGACCGCAGTAAAATCCTGCTCACATAACAAATTAATGCACATTTTTAAAATTTAATAAAGTAATGGAAAAAAATGTAATTGAGGTACTTTTACTTTACTAGGTAGTGCACCCTAAGAGACAATGTTTCTTTCTCACTGTGTGAAGATGTGCTGTCATGGTATTTTTTGAGGTTAAGTGATAGACTGACCACAACATTTCTTTGTTTGCCTGGGTGTGGCCAATTTCCCACCATTCAGCTTAATGTGTTTTGTTAACTGGTGCCAGTGACTCTTTTGTTCCAGACCATGGTGTTAATTTAAGAATTCAAGGTGTGCTCTCACATTACATCACAATGGCAGAAAAACAATCTTGCTGATCTCCATAATATATTGTGAAAACATTTGAAGTCTTCACCTGATTTAAACTTATTTTGAGTTGACCCGGCTTAGTCCCGCACTCTCCAGGCTTCAGAGCAAAGTTATGCAACAATGTATGCATTGGGCTTTAGGCATAGTCTGACAAATCCAGCCCACAATTTGCTTCACTCAGTAAAAGTTGCAGGTCTGCAAGATGCACTCAAACAATAACAGAAAATAATAGTCATTTCGTAGGAGTAGTAAGAAATTATTTAACTCCAGGCAAAATTAACAAGCAACTAACATTTGAAGCCCTAAAACATATCCAAATATGTGGCTGTACTTGATTAATATATAGACAAATTTTTTCAGGCTTTTGATCTGCTATTTGATAATGCCCCTCTGGGATTTGGGATACTGTGATGAGTAATTTTTTGATGAAAAAGTTTTTATGGACTGAAAAACAGACAGTGAAATGTAATCCCTGCTGAAAATGACTATCAGTTGCAGCCTGAATTATGTATTTACTTAGACACAGCCTTACTGAAAACAAGTGTCATAAACACAATGCAAAAATTAATAATATACAATAATACAAAAAATATATACAGAAAACTATGATGGTCAGTGGGGTTTTTCCATTAAAAAGCAGTATGTTTTTTTTTTTTTATTTAGTTTACGTGTGAAAGTGGTTATGACTAAGTGTGAGTAAAGTTCAGAGAAATTCTCCACTCCCTCAAAGGCTGACAGGATCTTGACCACTGGACCCTGAAGATGAGCAATGACCTATCGTGCAACACTTGTATTGTATTCCTTACAAATGGCGTGTTGGGAGGTTTGCACATCCTCTTTGGTGTATTGTTTTCTATGGTTGCTTAACATCCTAAAGGCTGTAAAACGCTGTTAAAATTGGCAGCAAAGACTTTTTGACTGGAAAGCCAGCATGCTGGCAATCCCTCTGATTTCACTGTAAACAAAAACATTTCCTATTTATTGTACTAGTTTCCCTCAATTGTACTTATCCGATTCCCGTTGATGAAAGGTAGAAACTCTCTGGAGGAAAATTAATTTTGTCCTGTTGTTTTTTTATTTTAAATTTGATTTTATTGTGCTTGTGTGCGATAAATAAATACAAATGCATGCGATCAAACAAATAATAAAAAATGGATTCCCTTTACTTTTGCCATTTCTGGTTATGATAAATGCCCCAAAAAAAAAAAATGTAAACACTTCATCTCAGTTATTTCTTTACTATTGTTTTGGATTTGTTTATAGATAAATTTATGAAAGTAGGGCTTGTTTTAATAATGTAATAATAATTCACTCCTTCTTGGATCACAGCATACACAGTATCTTGACGACTGAATATGTAAATACTGTAGACACGCTCATCTTCATCCCAGTGTTTACTCCAAGACTTTTTTTTTTTTTCTAAAGGGGCTGAACTTTCTAAAGTCAGGCCATCTTCATCCAACCATTTAGAGAGCTCTTTGCAGACAATGTCCACTCACACAAGTGCAATTGGTTATTGTCAAATAGCTTGATAAGTCTGGGTGCATGGGAAGGAAATCCTTCTGGAGAATAAAGAAAGGTGCAGTATGAAATAGTACACAGTTTCAGGAATTTCATCACTGCAATCAAGTGGTTAAATAAGAAAATGAGTTCCCAGTTAAAAAAAAAGAGAAAACTATTCAGTGACTATGCAGCCCCTATAAGCGTCACCAGAAAATAAATAATCTATAAACTTCCCAAGAGGTAAAAGGCAGACTTATTTATCGATTGCTGTGTTTTCCCACCCCTGAGACAGACAGGTAGTGCTTCTAGTATGAGATATAAACACAGAAAATATTCTGTTTCTCAGATATCCTTCCAGATGACAACTACAGTTAGCTTTGCTGCTCTTAAGTAAATGTCAACTGCAGGTCAAAGCTGTCAGTGTCACAGTGATGCCACACACAAACTGCAAGGTTCAAAGGCCAACTATAGTTAAAAAAAAAAAAAAAATGTAAGGGTGACAGCTTTGTTGCATGCAACAGAAAATTCAGGTCATCAGCAGATCAGAAGGAAGAAGACACTGACCTGGCACTTGACCTTGGCAGGTCACTATATGTCACCCACTCTGACTGACGTATGTAGGAAAGGCTTTTAAAACACTTTCTGGGTGGAGCATAAGTGAAACTTTATCTAAAGCTATAACTCTCTCTACGCACAAGATGTTTTTGACCAACCACTCACTGATCAGTGTTACTGCTGATGCATCGTGTCTTTACCTCAGGGCAGCTAGAGTGACAAACAACCCATTCATAGTCTATATCAGCTCCAACACTGGTCTTACTGAAGGCTATAGTTGCTGACATCTACAGTCTAGCATAGTTTTTAAAATGCTAAGAATTTGTTCCAGTTTAGTAGTTTCTTTTTCCATCAGCTGATGGTCTTTGGAAAAGTACATGCTTTCAACACCGGCTTTAATTTAGTATGAACACACCAGGTGGTACTCCATCAACAAAAGGGTCTTGTAGGCTCCTATGCACATTTTAATATAGACTATATCCAGAACTGAAGGCATCAGCAATGGTTTCAAATGTCACTGTTTTATGGCTGCATTCAAGCGGACTGTGTTGCTGCCAAACAAACTGAAACAGCGCATTAGACAGTTAATTGACTGCATTGGAACAGTTTACTAAGTTAGTTTGTTTCTATAAATAGGGATCATCAGAGCTCAAAGAGGGGAAACAGAAGTCTCTCTGTCCCAGCAGTGTTTTCCCTGATGTTTGAACAGCAGGAGAGTCCGGGGACCTAAACTGGAGCTAATTAGTTAATTCATGAGGCCTGAAGGGAGCAACATGTGATTTAATGCAGTCGACAGCAACAGGCACTTTTCTAAGCCACAGCAGTTGTCAATCTGAGCAGTTTCTCACATTAGCAGTAAAACTGGGAAAGTATCGATTAAAAGTGAAGTACAAATTTATCCTGGTAAATTATATGTACAGCAGGATAAAGAACTACAAACACAGAAGCAGATAGCATTATAGGCAATTAATAGCAAGCCAGCTCTACAGGAGTACTATAACAAACCACACATTTGACTTGATAGTTGTAGATGATTTCCATTTTATAGCATCAAGTACTAGGCAAATGTTGCTTTTTAATCCCACTTACCTTTCAGCAGAACTAATCTTGCAGATTCAAATAATCATAAGTAAACAAAGCAGTTTAGTTCAGCTTGTTTCATCTACAGTATGGCCTTAAAATCAATGGCACATAAATACTTTTATTTTTGATAATACATGACTGAATGATTTTGCATTTTTACCTGAGTAAAAGTATGGATGAAAAACCTTTACCTGTTATGAAGTATATCTAACTAGAGGTATTGTTACTTTTACTCAAGAATTTAAATATCCTCCTTTAATCAGTAAGTACAAACAATGGATTTCATTAAGAAATTACATTGGCCAACAAATTTTAACTTGTTTGCTGTTTCCTAAATAAAATTTGATGTTTCTACAAGAATTTTACCTGCTGAGCTCAAATGTGACAGTTTTGTTCTATCAGGAAATTAACTTTTTAAAAGTCAATTGTAAAATATGAAGTAATTCACTGACCACCAAATTTTAAGGAAAGTTGTTGAATCTACAATTTCTGGTCAAACTAATAGACATTTTTTGACACGCTAAACAAATATATTTATCATTTCTGTATCAGGTAGGACTTGAATAAAACTGCAATTACACATTTAAGGTCACCAGCGGCACAGGCCTATGATAGGCCAATTGAACTGTAAGCAACATGAGAAAACTAGAAATGTTTTGCAGCAGATCTTCATATCAGCATCCAACAATAGTCTCCCAACATTGACGGACGCCACTTTCCCTGGTAGCGTTTCTCCATGTTGCATGCATCAGCGACATGTTGTAGTTCTATTTGTATGCTTGGAGCATATTTTCAACATGTTCTGTGTAATCTGGTGCCTTGTAGTTCCTGAGAAAGACAACATTCTTAAAGGCAGTCAAAGTGACCATCCTCTATCACCTGTCGGATCTGCGGCCCAACGAAAACACCTTCCTTTTTTTTCTCATGTGGAAACATTTGTCGCAAGTACACAAAGTTGTCACCTTGCTTATTCACTGCCTTAGAGTTTTTCATTAACCCAAGTTTGATGTGCAAAGGTGAAAGAAATATGTTCTTTGATCAAGGGTCTTGTGTAACAGTCTTCTGCCCTGGAACCAATTTTCCGCGAGGTGGCCAGTTCTTTATTACACAATGTGAAGTTCTCACTTGGCTGTCCCACTCGCAAAGCTTAGGTACTTGGTGTATCTAAGCTGTAGTAAAATAAGTAAAAGTGCAATCACCTTCAGATCTCCACATATACTCCAGTTGTAGCTTACAGTGGGGCAAAAAAGTATTTAGTCAGCCACCAATTGTGCAAGTTCTCCCACTTAAAAAGATGAGAGAGGCCTGTAATTTTCATCATAGGTATACCTCAACTATGAGAGACAAAATGAGAAAAAAAAATCCAGAAAATCACATTGTCTGATTTTTAAAGAATTTATTTGCAAATTATGGTGGAAAATAAGTATTTGGTCACCTACAAACAAGAAAGATTTCTGGCTCTCACAGACCTGTAACTTCTTCTGTAAGAGGCTCCTCTGTCCTCCACTCGTCACCTGTATTGATGGCACCTGTTTGAACTCGTTATG
>VUQS01002604.1:11865-26387 GCA_015108495.1 Heterochromis multidens | reverse complement strand
GTTGGCCTACCTGACCGTGGCTTGGTTTCAACAGAATCCCTCATTTTCCACTTATTAATTAGAGTTCGGACACTGCTGATTGGCATTCTCAATTCCCTGAATATCTTTTTATATCCTTTTCCTGTTTTATAAAGTTCAACTATCTTCTTCTGCAGATCCTTTGATAATTCTTTTGCTTTCTTCATGGCTCAGAATCCAGTGTCAGTGCAACACTGAATGAAACATGCAGCGGTCTGTCTGGAGCCCAGAAACTCACTGACTTTTTATACACAGACACTAATTACAAGCAAACAGATCACATGTGAGGATGGTTACCTTTAGTAGTCATTTAAACCTGTGTGTGTCAACTTGTGTGTATGTTATCATGCCAAAACCTCCAGGGTATGTACACTTTTGATCAGGGTCATTTGGATAGTTTCTGTTGTCATTATGATTTAAAAAGGGCAAAAACAAATTCTGCCAGGGTATGTAAACTTATGAGCACAACTGTATATATGCATTTCTGGCTTGCTCTGTTAGCCAACATTTTAATGGTCGGTTGTCTTCAAACTTTCTGGTTTTAATTTTATTTTTAGGATCTGATTTTCCTGTTCATCAAGCTACGATGCACAGTCATTTTTGGAAAGCCAGCATAAAACTTTGAACCAATTTTTTTGGTTTGCAGTAAACTTGCAGACTTTTGTATTACACACCTAGACACCAAAATGCATCAAACATGGTGCTGTGCATTATGGCCAGATATCTCCACTTTGGTTTCATCTGTCCAAAGGACATTGGACAAGTCTTGTGGTTTGTTCAGATGCAACCCTGCAAACCTAAGCTCTGCTGCCATGTTCTTTTTAGAGAGAAGAGGCTTTCTCCTGGAAACCCTTCCAAACAAGCCATACTTGTTCAGTCTTTTTCTAATTCTACTGTCATGAACTTTAACATTTAGCATACTAACCGAGGCCTGTAGCATCTGAGATGTAGCTCTTGTTGTTTTTGGAGTTTCTCTGAGCATTGCACAGTGTGACTTTGGAGTGAATGTGGTGGGACGTCCAATCCTGGGAAGATTGTGGTGTTGTGTTAACACACACTTGAATGCTCCAGCCCAGAAAATTGCCAAAACTTCTGCTTTTTGTTGTCAGAATACCAGCCTTTAAAGCCAAAATGTTTTATCTCTAAATTTGGCAGTTTAAAATTTAACAGATAAAGAGAGATAGTAAAGAAAAAGTACTTCTACAAATTCTACACATAATTAAAATAAGCCCTGTGACAGATTGGCGACCTGTCCAGGGTGTACCCCACCTCTCGCTCTATGGCAGCTGTGATAGGCTCTAGCAACCCTGAATTGATAAACAGAAGAAGATGGATGGATGGACGGATGGATGATTAAAATAACAGTAATGAATAATTTAATTACTTTTGAAAACTGGATTGTAAGAAAGTATGAATGAAATGAGGTTTTTCCTAGATACAGTATGTGATTTTCACAAGACAGCAACACAGTGGCAGTGTATGAAAAGCTTTACAAGTGAACGCTATTAATCTGTAACCTCAGTGCTCCTGTGAATTACAATTGCTGATGTTGAGCCTTTATACTGTAAATGTGAGTGCCCTTTTTTCCAGTGATGGAGTTAAATGGGGTGTCTATTAAAGTGCTTGAATTTGAAAAAAAAAATGTCTCATGAAAGGTTTTATTCAGATTAATGGAATTTGAGATGAGACAAAAAGGGGAATCTATTAAATAAAGACAGACCAAAAAAAAAAAGATCCAACACATTTTTGTTAGATTTCCTGTTATTTTATTAATGCACATTCCTTTCATTCACCTCATTTGAGTTATGTTTTTGAACTGTAAGATTTCGCCTTTTTTTAAAGTATGATACATATACAAGCTAGTAGCATCGAGTAATGGCGACATGCTGCTGCTGCTGTGCTTCCGAACACAAATCGTCTCACTGGTTGTATGTGTTGGTGGTTATGATGCGATTACGACTGACTTGTTCTAAACTACATTTCACCACTGCAGAGATGAACCTCGGAGCTTACATAATGCTTTAGAAGGCCTTTCACTATGTAAACCGTTTTCCTGTGGGTTGTCATCAAGGATTTTGCTGTGTTGTACATGTTAAATCAATAAGTGCCAAATTGTGTCTGCACATGACAACACTCCTGCACATGGTAGTGAAGACAAAAATATATATACCTATAAGGAAACCCTCTTAGCCATAGGCAGATAACACAGATGTCTGTGAACAGCAACTTGGGAAACCAAACAAGGTGTGAGGGAGAGGAGGAAGCAGATGTGACAACAATTATTTCTTTACACAGTGGATTAATGCTGATTCTTCAGATTTTGAAAATATGCAAAGGGACTTGCACTGATTATGTTACTCCACCCACTACAGTACACATTTAGACCACTTACAATAATCCCATCAGGGCCAAGGTCACTTGAAAATAAAGTACTTCACCGTAAACAAACAAATCTCACGCGATTCAGTCCAACACAGACATCACCTTACTGTACTGCTGTACATCCCAGGCTTTCAGTGTCGCACCCCAGAGTAGCATGTGGCGATGTGAGGTATACGGTATAATGACATTAAGATCCTGTGATAGTATGAATTCACATGACATAATTGCTGTGATGAGCTATTGCACTGATGATAACCTCAAACCTCCAAACACACTGGACACAAACTTAGTCAACTTTGATTTGATTTCAGGGGCCTCATTAATAAACAATGTGCTTAGAATCCAACTTTGTCCTGATTGCAAGATTCCCCCATCAATATGCACACTGCCCCCTTCAACTGCTATGCTTTACCATGTAAGCAGGTAGATTTTCTTTTTTTTTTTTTTTTTACATGAGATTACCATCATAGAGCAATCAAAATACAATACGGGCTTAGTATACACAACCAAACAGTGTTTTTTGTGCATAATTTACCCCGTCCTCTCTACAGCCAGCAACAACTACCTATTTACTGCTATGAGAAAATATCTGATAAAGTGTGATTCCACAAACCTTTCCATAAATGAGATCTCACATTGATTTACAGTGTCCTCGACAAAATGCTTTTTTTTTTTTAGCTCTCTGGAACTGAAAATTGGTACTGCCTTTAAAAAAAACACGGAAAATTTACAGCAAACAGTAAAAAGAGTGTATACATTTTTTGTTACCTGTAGAAGAAGAGCTCATGTATTAAAGCAGGAATGCTGCTGCACTGTGTCTTGTTAGTGCTATTATTGCAACGTGAACAGGGCAAAGATTATGGGACAATTATTCGTGCGATCTCCAAGAGCACTGCTCTAAAGACGAGGTTCAGTTGTTGTTGTCACTGGACAGAGAAGAAAAATGTTTTAGGAGACTGTTGTGAGCTATACAATAACACCATTCCTTATACCTCACACTAGTGAAAAATATTACATTTAGATGAACTGCCTGGTAAAGTCATCCTGTCTTCTTATGATCTGTATATTCTGTAGCATTTAGACATTACCTCTCAGTTGCTAGATAGCACATATCTTCTATTTTTATGTGAAAGGTAACCAGAACCTTAATGGGAAGTGCAACATGGTGTGAGCAACAGCACTGAGTCACTGCAAATTGAGGTGTCCCTGCACCTCATTTACTGCCCCAACAGTGGGGCAGTTAGACAAACATCTTCAAAAAGTGGAAGTACAGTGGAGCCAAAAATAAATAAATAAATAAAATGTCCCGATGAGTACTAGAGATCAGTTCAGTTCAGTGATTGATTAAACACCTTCCTTAGGGATCAAATAAAATGAACTGAATAAAGAGTCTTGTCATTTTTTGATTATTCCAATTATGTACAGATGCTGCATCAAAGCATGTCGTCAAACAGCTAGAGTTTAATTAAATCTTCTGATATAGGCTTTCCACTCTCATTGCCTTCCATAAAACATCCAAATATATTCCAGTCACTTTTTGCATTTCTGTGACACTTTGATAAAAGCACTCTGTCTGCCTCTGTACATATTTCCATTCTTGTCACTGTGCCTGTGTTTCTGGGTTGACACGATCCTGGAAGATGTACAGATTGTTGGTGGCTGCTATGGCGATTATGTTTTCAGATGGGTGCCAAGCCATGTGAAGGATTTTCTTGGTGAAGTCCAGGCTATCGACGCCCACATCACCCCTGCGACGTTTACCACCAGTATACACACGGCGGGTTCGCAAGACAGCCCGAGGCTTGCTGCTCTCTCGCCATGCCTCCAGGGTTACGCCTCGGCCTGTCTCCCTGTCAAACATCCGGAAGAAGCTGTTGTACGCCCCTGTCATAATCACACTGGATCATGGTGGAAAGGAGAGGAGAAAGAGAGCAAAGAAAGAGAAAAAAGAAGTGATGTTCATGGTACAGTGAGGGGGAGGAAATTAGGAAAAAAACAAACTGAATGCATGAGGATTGATTTGATGTCTGCAAAGCTTGTCTCTGGGATTGATTAAAACGTTGGATGAAAGAAGAGCCAGGGCATTCAGGAAATCACTGTAAGCAGTAACGCACTGACACAACAGTCTGTTTTTGCTTCCAAATCTACTTAAACTGTACTTTGTCTGTCCCCCACTGCCTCTTACCTGTCTGAGCTGTTCCAAACACACTCAAACTTGTCAAAGATGCAGTCATTTTCGTAGAGGGAACATAGCTTACTCCTTAGGTATTCGTGGACCTGGGGATGATGCAAACAGTCAGCTTAAGTTTCTGGGTAGATTTATCCTGTTCAGGATGCTCACATTTTGGCATTTTGATCTCCTTTATTGTACTCTCCTCTCCTCTGTATAATACACTGGCAGCAAAAACTAGAATGAGCCCTCCACATTTTCTTTAGGATCAAGTTGATGCCCCTGAATTATGTTGATTAACTGAATGAATAATGCATAAATAAAACGTAGACATATTTTATTTTGAAAAACATATTAAACACCCTAAGTTTTCAAAATTGATTCAGATAGATTTTATGTCAGACAAATAACAAAATGGATAACTAACTAGTAGTTTCAGAACTAAAATTATCATATTTTAACAACTTCTAGATAGTTGTGGCCAAAAAACCCTACCTGATACGTCTCCACTGGGCCTTTATCCATATTGATATCCCACACCTTAGCGGTGAGGTAGTCTCTGGTCAGCAGGTAACGTCCACTATGGCTGAACTTAACATCTGACACAGAGGAAATAATCTCTGAGAAGAAGGAGCGGTTCCCTGGATCCTCAGGCTCCTCAAAAACTGATCAGACACAAACATAATTACATTGTTTTTGTGAGACTGAAATTCCTTATGGAAAACTTGGAATAAACTCTGCAATCTTTACAACATCCTCACGTTTGGTATGTTTGTCACAGAGAGCTGAGGCTCTCATGTCACAGAGGCGCAGCGTTCCCTTGCTGCTGCTGTACACAAACAAGTGGCAGTGCTGAGGGTGGAACTCTGCTGCTGTTATCACCTCCGTCAGATCCTCCATGTTTGCTGGTTTGATGTCTACAATATCTGAGAAGCAGGTCCATCAAGGAACAAATAGCACAGACATTAAACACCACATAAATCTGGCGAGTGGGGTTTCTACCACAGCCACACAAAATGCGATGACTATATTCACATTTTGTCACAGTGAGGCAGCAGACATGCGAACAAATCATTTATATGCATTTATGCACTTTTTACTTTTAGATGATCTACGTGCTCACCTAAATTCATAAAGGCATCCCTAAAAAATGCACCCCATCCTATCCCCAATATGCATGCACACGTTGTTCCTCTCTGTTCTATTTGCGGTATTCCTGTGTGGCTCAGAAGAAAGTGTACTGCTGTGTGAATTATTTAAACTCGTCTTCCATAGATGCCTCTATGATTTTCTAGGTCAGCTTCCATTTGAATGGGGAAATCACCACATGTAGCCAGTCCCACATGCTACCACCTGCAATGAGTACACACTCTGGGGCAGTACACAGCACTCTAATCGAAACACAAATTCAATCACAATCACATGTTGTTTACGTTAAGTATAGCTCAAAGGATGAATTAGGATGACTGCTGATGAATTATGATTACTATCGTTGAGATGGAATTGGTTGCATGAAATTTTAGGCATCGATTTAGATCTATGGATTCATAGAAATACAAAGATAAAACAGAAGCATTTAAGATACGTGTCCAATACAGCTCATTTTCTTTTTCTTTAGTAAGGAATGTAGGTGAAATGAAGTGAAGTGTCCCTTTAAGTAATGCTGCAAGCATTCATTTTAGTTTGGCAACTTTTTAAATGCATTTGAACTAGAAAAAATAATAATTCTGACCCACTAACTTCAATGAGAAAGTTATTAGCTTACTGACATGCACTGCCTTTTTTATTTTTTTTGGTGCAGACATTAATCTTTACTTGTTTAGTTATAATTTTCTCATTGCTGTTGTACAGTTAACATGAGGATACAGTTATACGATCAGTGATCTAATTCATACTTTTCTAGGAATTAATTCTCTGTAAAATCCAAGAGGTTTCCTCCAGTGAGAGATTAAATACCACACAAATGTCAGAAAGGAGCTATAGAATTACATAAAGCAAACAGTCATGTTTATGCACCCAGTGGGTTTAAAACTGAAAACAGTGTGTGATAACCCCCCTAAAAAAAAACCACACAGACACTAAGGATACTGAAACTGCGGTCTGTGATGCCCAGGTGCCACATGTTGATGCGGAGGTCATCGGCAGACAGGTAGGTTTCCCCATCGCTGTTGACTGAGATGGAGTTGACATGGTAGGTATGTCCATTAGCAAATACTCGTCTGGGACGGACTTCCACCATTAGATCTGTAGGTTTCAGCACTGGCACCTTAAAAGGTAAAAGATTGAAGGATGAAGGGAGGAAGGGATAAGAACACGGGTGAATCATAGGGCAAAAAGAAAGTCAACAAGAAAGGACAAAATTGGAGGACAGTAGATTCAGGGATCATATAAGGACAGGAGCAAAGGCACTTGATTTGATGATTGAATGTCAGTCTGATATATACTTGACTGAACAAAATAAAAGTGTCCATGTGCAGTTGTGTGTGTGTCTGTGCACCTGTAGAGAGGTGATGGTAGAGATGTCCTTGAGCCGTCCCTCCTCATCTTTCAGGTTGTATCCCTCTGGTCTCTTGTCTCTCTCGCTTACCTTCCACAGTTTAATGGTCTTATCTGTGACAGACATCAGTATTTACATGTCAGAGAACGATGATTAAGCTCAGAGAAAAGTGATAAGCACAACTTATACCTAAGGTAGACAGATTTTTTTCTAAAATAGCTACATATTACTTAAAATATAATCACTGTCGCACAGATTTGAGAGCAATCAAATAAATGTTGATTGCTCTCAAATCACACACAAATTTAAATTCTAAGGAGTTTCACACTGTCAGAGTAGTAGTGTCATTATTGTACCCACAAGTGAGACTCCAATGACTAGCTTGACGTTATTTAATTCTACTTAGGTAATCAAAGATGAAGCAAGGCTGCCATAATTTTGGAAACTGGAGGTAGTTTGATACCAAAGTGTGTAAGTGATACCACGGTCAAAGGTGCCATATCAAGTAAAAATAATTGCTATTTATGGTAAATGCCTGATGGCACAAACTATATACATGTATACTTGCTGTACTTCATTTTAGTACAACCAAAAGTCGTTATGATGTTCGGATAGAGACTGAGATGTCACTGATTTCTCACCATTGGTGGAGAGGAGGAAATGTGCTGCATTCTGCTGTGGCAGCCATCTGATCTTGTTAATTTTTTCTTCTATCTCCACACTCTTCAGGTAGTCAAAGTCAGGCTCGTGGCTCTGAAACGTGCTGTAGACATTGTACTCCCCAGAGTCCCCTGTCTCGCCTGCCTCCTCTGACTCCCCTTTAGACTGCCCAGGGCATACAGTGAGGAAAACACAGCTTTCAGCATGCGTTTGCAGTATGTGTATAAAGACATAAAAAAGCCTGTGTAATAACTATATATATGTGTATGTTACAGACATGTTTAGTATAGGAAGTGGTGATTTTTGCATTGTAAACTGACCTCAGTCTCTCTCTGAAAGATGACCACTCGGCCACCTTTGTCCCCTGTGGCCAGCAGGTCCCCTGTCTGGTTAAACTCCACTGTAGAGATGACATCAGCTGAAAGGAAGACAGGAAGATGGAAGGCAATTAAACAAAAATATAGAAAGGGGGAGAGGAAACCACAGCAATGATAGAGTAGATAAGATGTTAGGAAGGCACGGAGAAAAAAGGGCAGATGATTAAGTGACCATAACAATGTAGACGGGGCTGGCAATGAAAGAAAAATTAATAAAACCGCATATTATTTCTGCTACTCCAAACCATAAATCAAACATTTATGTCTTCTAGGAGAATATGATGTCTAAGGACAATTTAAAATTATAAAGTGTCTGTCGCTGAGTCAGGCATGTAGTGATCAGTGTCATCATCCATTCCTTCTATTGAACAGTGCAGGAATAATGCACCCATGAAGCTGAAATTAATCTGTTCAACTATACCAGCATGTTATCTGATACCACAGAGACAGCAGCAACACACCGTCTGTTCTACCTTCAGTGACGTAGTCTCGCAGGAAGGTGTGGTTGATTTTGGGGCTCTCAGCGTCCTCGCCCATCTGAAGCTGAGGGAGGGTGACCCGCCAGCGCGCCCGTCCTGAGGGGAAGGGTCCAATCCGTAATGTCTCTCCCCACCCAGGCTCCGCCCATGCTGGTAGGGCCTAACGGAGCGGCCTGGAAAAAGGCATCCTGGGAAACCAGCCGGCAGGAAGAAGAAAGGGCACGTCGAAGAGATGGAGACGAGAATGCAGGCAGGAGGAGAAAGAGGGTTTAAAGAAAGAGGAATGGGAGTGAGAGGAAATTAAGGTGCAGAAAGATAGAAGAGAAAGAGGTGGATGGAGAGGCTGGTGATGAAGATAGCTTTGGAAAGGAAAGAGGAGGGCTGTCATTAGGTAGGCTGACAATCTGTGCACACAGCATGGCAAATGATGTGACCTTAGTTAGACATTCAACGCATTCACTACCAAAGACACGTGTGTAGACGAACAAGGCCTAGTGAGTGCTGAATCAAATCACAGTGCTGTACAGTGAAGGAAAAGCAACAAACAACTAGAGCAGAGAAACACAGAATATGAATCATTGTGTATAAGCCCAGAAATAAGTACATAATGAACATAGCATGAGAATGAAAATATCTACTGCAACATTCACCCCATGTAGCCCTACCACTGGTAATAATGTTCCCAGGGTGTGGTAGTCCTCTTTGACTACTTGCCAGATTCCTACTCTCACATGCACACACACTTCTCAAATTGATAGTCCTTGACAGAGATCAGAGGAGAATGCGATGTCTTGTCTGCGCTGCAATAAGGAGGGAGACAGGCCTCAGCACACCTACCAGTCCGCCTGCTGCTGTTGCTGCTGCTGCTATTCCTGCTGCTGGTGTGTTAATGGACCTCTACTGCAGTGTACTCAAACAGGCCTGCGTGTCTGTCCAAGTAGGAGGAGAAGGGACAGAAAAGAGAGAGCAAGGGTGGTAGTGAGAGGAGGAGAGGCAAAGGAGGAGAAAAAAGAGAAGAGAGAGGGATAACGAGGAGGATGGAGGTCCGTTGCCTGCTGATGCTGTGGATCTGTGCAGCATCCAATGTGTCATGGCAGCCTCCTCTTGGAGCAGCCAATCACGGTATAGATGTCACTGGAGGACCCACCCACTGCAGGTGATGTGAAGTACTCAAGACCAGCAGAGGGAGTCCTTAAATACTGAGTGGTGTGTACTTTGGCATACAGTGTTCTGTCAAAATTAAGAATAATATTGAAGATTGCAGAACAATTGAAATAGATGAAAGAACGATGCTTTAAAAGGAATATAAAGCTCACACACCAGTTTTTTGACTGGTATGTGGTTTCCAGAAAACAAAACATCACAAGGGAAAAATAAATAAGATAACACTCAAAGAATGTGTGATAAGCCCTTTCCTATTACAGTACTGTGTGCCATTCCCTAAACAATAAATAAACATTGTTCTGGTCACTTAGCCTTGATGTTCTTTGCCCTTCTTAAAAGGAGTACAGTTTATGTTGTCCTGAAGTGACTAAATTAAAAGTCCAGTTAATGCTATTTATCTGTAATGTTACCTGGCTCTGTTTGCTGGTATGAACATTTTTAATGTCTTGTTTTTTGTTTGTTTGTTTTTTAACAATTCTAAAGGTCTAAATTTCGAAACTGAAATATTTGCTAATCATATAGTCAACTACCATGCTGTTTTTATTAAGCTTAATCTTTTCCTATAGTGTATCCACATCATGTAACTGAAAGACACACAATATGTTATGTATTTATGGTAATGTTGTTGAACTGTTGTGAGTAACCCATATTTTGTCCTTTTTACATGTTTCTATCGCTCGTTTTGTGTACTTAAAACCAAATAATTCAAATTAACCTATATTATTAGTTAAATGTGGACATATTGGTGCTCTTTGTTACTATATAAATAAATAATATGTGTACAATAGGTTTGTTTGGCTAGTTTAGAGATTCGGACGCTCAAACTTTATGCAGGTGTAAAATTAAAATGACATGACCAAATCATAATATGCCAAAGCTCGAGGTTAGAGCAAATCCATTTATTCTGTCGTGGAGTTTAAATTGGGTTCCTTTAATGGAGATCGGCTAAATAAAGGTCAAGGGATTACCTTGACGCAATCGTTTCCACGGGCTCTTCAGGACTCTCCTCTCTTGCAAGTCGTTAGTCTGCCTCCTCACATTTGAGGTGTTTCTCCTAGATAGCTCACTGAGCGTAAAAACTGAGTTTACCAGATCTTTTCTCGATTTACCTGAGCGAGGGAATGCCCTGCCTTCACTCTGAAGCGCTGGAGTCCATGGAGCCTGGCAGCGTGACTCCCGGGGCATCTCCGGACGCTGGCGCAGAGTCGATCCGCAGGGAAATCGTAAGTGACTCGCCGATGGTACAAGGGACGGGTTGGTTCTTTTCCCCACTGTGGAGCCCAAGGTCCAGGACGCGTAGCAGGAAGTTTGAAGACGGTACAAGAAGCTACCAAGAGGAAGCGTGGTTGGATGACCACTCCGACTTCACAAGGGCATACTTTTTACGCAGAACTTCAGCGTAAGTGTTTACATTTTATACTTCTACAGTTTCAGCTGAGATTCAAATTACTCAGATTACTCAGATTCAGATTACTTACATGTACAATATACAATAACAACTTTTAACAAACTTTTGTAAAATAAAACGTTTTTATTATACTGTTAATGACAATATAAGTTGTAATAGATAAAATTATATTTCCACATATCGACTTAAAAATGATAATAATACTTTTAAGAACCTTAACTTGATTTTAGTTTTGCTTTTAAGTAAATCATGTAATCTGTCTATGATTTCAGGGTCAGCTGTCCACAGACAGAGACGTCCCCACTTCTGTCAAGGTTTCCAAGGAGCAGCTCTGACCATTCTGATATACTCATGAAGGCTCCTTATCGAAGAAATTCTTCACCACTGAGAAGCTCAGACCTAAGCATTTCATCTTTAACAGACAGGCTCAAACCCCTTGCTTCAAATCTCAATGTCCCTGAATGGATGGATCACTTTAGTCCAGATTTTAAAGAAAGCCATTCCCCTTGCTCTTCCTGCTTACCTCGCTGTTCCCGTTTCCAGTTTTCTCCCTGCCAACCACATGCTCCCATTTGCCCCTGTTCCTCTAACTTGCCCCACTCCCCACAGTTTTTGCTACCCACTGCTACAAATACCACAGCATGTGGCCATGGTGAAGGCTGCCCTTGGATAATGGGGCTCCTGGGAGGAGGCCTACACTGGATGGGTTCTTTAGCAGAACTTTGCCAGGGGGCTGTGATCCATGCTGGGGAGCTACTGGGGGCTGAGGGTGGTTCCCTCTCTCTTGTACGGAAAGACTGTGGTGGAAGGAGTAGCTTGGAGGAAGTGATACCCCTAACATCACTCAGGCGCTTGAATGAGGGCAACCTGTACAGACAAGCTCATCTGGAGCTGGTGAAGGGTATCATGGGATGCGTGTTGGCTACAGGTTCGCCAATAAATCTGAGAGATGCCTCTGAGGTAAATGTTGTAGATGTCATGACTGTACATTTAAACTTAACTCACATGTTCCAGGGCACAGGCAATGAATTTAAAATCAGGAATGAGGACAGTGTGTTTAATGAGTCACCCATTTCCTGAAAGTCTGTTTTGAGATGATGACATGGCTATTTCAAGAAGCCTGTCAGGGAATCCCCGATGACGCAGTTTCTTTTAATCCTTTTAGAGACTGCTTCCAGTGATAAACCTTGGATTATTGTCCTTTCCTTGCACATGCCCACACATACACCCCCACAAAAGTAGGATGATGCCAAAGCTCACTAAAAGGCTTACAGGTGGTAGTCATGGCAGCTCTTCTTGTCCTCACATGTAATGTGATTAGGAATGTGCACCTGCCGGAGTTTACCAGGTAAACCCAGTCAGCGTGGGTGTGGATGGGTTGTCCCTAATAACCTGTTAAATGACAAGATCCTGAGAAATGTGGATATTCTTGGTCAGATGTGGCTAAGACTGATAAACAGGGGTGACTGTAGCTCAGGAGTTAGAGCAGGTCATCTACTAATCAGAAGGTTGGTGGTTCAATCCCTAGCTGCTCCGGTCTGTGTGCCAAAATATCCTTGGGTAAGATACTGAAGGGCATACTTCTTGAAGTTGTTCATTGGAGTGTGAATGTAGGGCATAGAAGAAAGTGGTTGTATGAATGGGTGATAAGGCATGTTGTATAAAGCTCAAGTATAGTAGAAGAGTGCTATATAAGAACCAGTCCATTTATGATTTACCAACAGTTCTGACCAGGTATCTTAAGGATGCAGGAATATGAAGAGAGTAAAGTTAGTTTAGTTATTAATGTCTGTTGCAACCCACTTGTCATAAAGATCTAATTGATTGTGGTATAGGATATATGTTTAAAACACATTAATGTTAAGTAAGCATTAATAGGTGATCTTCTTATATGCACTTTGTTTTCCTTATTTGTCTCAACAGGACCCCAGATTCAACTTAGCTAATGATCAAACATCAAAGATCAGGACTGTTCTGAGTGTTCCCATCAGCAACCACAGGGGAGAGGTAACAATCACAACAAACTTTTAAATAATTTGTTATGTTTTCTTGTTTATTTATGTTTTTGCACATACCTCTAGCTTAGTGTAAATGTATACTCAGAGTCCTATGGATGTACAGAGTCCTGTGGATTTTTCAGTGGGATAGTGTTCATCATCGTAACAGATTTCATAACAATAAAACATTTTCTTTTTCTGAACAGGTGATAGGTGTACTGGTAATGATCAACAAAAGAAATAGTTGCGATGGATCACTTTCTGTTTTTACAAACATGGATGAAAAGGTGAGAGTTTTGGGGATTACTCTTGAGGTTTTTTTCTATCATACGTTATTTTTTATGTCAGAGATTTGTCATATTTTAATGCTTGCCACCTATAAATACGAGTTTAATTTTGTTTTCAGGTGCTGTCAAATCACATGGATGTGTTGGGGATGGTCCTGGATAATGTTCAGCTATATGAAAGTGCGAGACAAGAGGCTAAACGCAGTCAGGTAAAACCAGAGAACAGTTTAAAATCTATTTATTCCTGGTAATGTGTGTATGTCTAAGTAATATCTTCATGCATATCTGTATGTGTGTGTGTGCCAGGCTTTGATAGAGATGGCACAGGTGTTATCAAAGGAGCACCATTCCTTTGAAGTTATGCTGAGTAAGATGGCTGCCACCATCATGCCCTTTACACACGCTCAATACTGCACCATCTTTATCCCCAGCGAGCAAACTTCAGACACTGAAGAAAAGGTACACTATCTTGTCATTCTGTTTGATTCCCTTTTTTTTTCATTTGTTTGTTTGTTTAGAATCTTGTAGAGTATTTTTAGTATTACACAATGTTTTCTGTTCTTTTTTTTATTTCTTTTTCTTTTTTCGGTGCTTTGATTACAGACTTTATTCTCAAGAGTTATACATTTGGAGTGTGAGGAGCTCGGATCAACCTGCCAGATCTACAGAAGGTATTGTCTGCAAACTTTGCAAGTCCTTGCTGTTGATTCACTTTAAAAATGGAGATTTTCTTTTTGTAATTTGAGAGCATCATTTTTCAGGGAGCATGACCTCAGGGATGTAGATCCATCGTATGCCTTTCGAACCCTGATTTCTATGGAAACACTTAATATGTCGAAGAGTTCTGAGGAATCGAAAAGGAGTCTCATCTGCTGCCCAGTTAGAAATGAGAGGTCTGAAAATGTTATTGGTAAGTTCCTTTCTTGAATGGCAATAATCACTGTATATCTTGCAAAGGCAAAAAGGGCCAGAATTAAAAAAAAAAAAACTCTCTCCCCTCTCCCACCAGACAAGCACAAATGAAGCACAGTATATAAAGCTCTTTTATCAAAAAAAAAAAAAAAAAAAAAACTACTTTTTTAA
>VUQS01002604.1:0-11845 GCA_015108495.1 Heterochromis multidens | reverse complement strand
CCAAAAAAACAAAAAAAAAAAACAAAAAAAAAAGTTTTTTTTACAAAAAAAAAAAAAAAAAAAAAGCTACTTTTGGCTGCTCTCTAACTTTCCAGTCACTTGAATAATTACATGCTGCAAGATTATCATGATATTTTTTGCCCAGTGATACCAAAAACATGCCGCCTACCCCATCCAGCTTTACCACGGAAAGCAACTAGACGATGTGCTAAAAACAGAAGATAATTAGAAGAACTTTGTCCTCATACTAAGCAACCGTCTTTTATTGTCATTTAGCCGTGTGCCAGCTGATGAACAAACAAAGCAGAGACTCAGATGAAATGGAACCCTTTAACCGATATGATGAGCGCCTCCTGGAAGACCTGGCAGTGTACTGTGGCCTGGCTCTACAGTATGCTCAGGCTGTCCAGATCACTGAGGAGCGAAGGGCCAGTATAGAGGTCACACAGGAGGTGAGAACACTATCTTACCCAATTAGTATGTTGCCCAGATCTTTAGAGTAGAGTCAGAAGAATTCTTTGTACATTTGCAAAACTTAAATTTTTGTTTCTGTGTTTGTTTAATGTGATTGTGCAGGTCCTTGCCTACCACATCACTGCAGCAGAGCAGGAAATCCAGGCATTGCAGGTGAATCTTTCTTTGGGAGAAATAAACCTTTTCTCTTTATCCAGTTTAGCCTTGTTACAGTGTGAGATCATGCATGGAAATACTGATTTATAGAAAATAAGAGCACACACATTCGTTCCCTTTCCTTTTATGCACCATATTCTATCTGTTGCACTTCCTCTGTTGCTTTTAAATCCCCTCCTTCTCCACACTTTTTTTATCACTGTGGCAGCGGTCATGGAATCAACCCTTGCTTTGTTCCAACAGACCAGATTAACAGACTTTAATGCTATTGTACAACTAATACTCTAACAACTTAAAGCTCTTGATCAGCTGCTATCACTGAGTGTGAGTGCAAAGGTTAAGGTAACCTCCTCACCCATGTTAAATCTAGATGGGTTTCCTGTGTTTACACTGTCAGGTAAACTGAGGAGAAGAAATCAAGTTTTATTTTGTTTGTGTGTGTGTCTGAACATTCTGTGCCTATAAGCGAGGAATATGTTTCAATTTCTTTTATTGGGTTGTTTTTAGGAGGCCACCATTCCTTCTGCTGAATCGCTGCATATTCTAGACTTCCATTTCTCTGGTTTTGGCCTGCCAGAAGACGTGACCACACAAGCTACCATTCGCATGTTCCTGGATCTCAATTTGGTGCAGGATTTTAACATAGATTACAAGGTAACTCACCTTCTATTAATAAAGTTTCACTGCAACAGCTGAGAATAGTAGCATAATTTTCTTTATCATATAATGAAGAAACAGGGCAGTTAGGCGGTTTAAGTTAATTTTGTTGAGTTTTTTTGTTTGCTTTGTTTTTTGAATGAAACCACATTAACATTTTGTTTCATTCATATTGTTTATTCAGCTAAAATTAGTTACTTTAAATCTGTTTTCATGAACATACTAAGAATACCAATCATGCTTCTTTTACCTCTTTTCTATCAGAATAGTGCTAGTGTCAGTGCTGGTGATGGTGTGGAGCCAGTTCTGCCTTAGTGCCTTTTAAACAAGCCCAGATTTCAAAGGGTTTAACAACTAAACATTACAGAGTGCTCCATTTTAAAAGTTGGGGTGAAGACATTTGGTAGGAGGAAAGTAATTTCAGTCAAAATCTGCAAGCTGCATCTGTGAATTTCTTGCTATAACCCCATCATGCAGCGACTAATGTTAACTTTGGACTGTGAAAACTTATGGTTCTGCGGTGGTTCAAGCTTTTTGGCACTGGCACCAGTCTTTTTTTATTGCAAATACATTAAACCTCACTTTACATAAAGCACCAAAGCAGGCACCACATTGGTGGAAAAGGGATCTGTGAGAGTGGAGCATATGAGTTGATAATGGATATTTTAGTGTTATATTATTAACTGTTACATTTGACAATATGTAGTTCAATATGTTTGTTTGAGTTACAGGAATTTCACTACTGATAAACTAGAAAAACATAATAGAAGCACATAATACCCTAAAGATTTCCTATGTCTATTATTTACTCCCATTACATATCTCATCCTTTCAGAGTCTTTGCCAGTGGGTCCTTACTGTGAAACGTGGCTACAGGAACAACGTGCCCTATCACAACTGGCACCATGCAGTGAGCACTGCTCAAAGCATGTTTGCAATGCTCATGACCACGGGCCAACTCCAGGTTAGTGCTAGTGTGTGTGTGTGTGTGTGTGTGTGCGTGTGTGTGTGTGTGTGTGGTAAAAGCAGAGTGAGTCTATAGTTGCTATTATTACCAAGTGTCAAGAAGTTCTCATGGCTTTTTAAAATGCAATCAGGAATATGTCTGTATTTCCAGATTAGAAAGCAGATAATGGGCCTTGGATAGTTTTATGCATTTTGTTGGCAATCCATGCAAAGTCCATGTGACAATTATATTCTGACATTTGTATAATGCCTCCGGAGTTTCCTCTGATCTGCAGTTCAAAAGTTTTGGGACGAGTCAGTTGAGGGCTTCCAAGGTTGTTCTTCCGCACTGAGCACTCTTAACTATTTGGAAGAGGATTAATTTTAGATCTCCCCAAAACCTCTTAACTGCTGTCTGTAGCAATCAGACAAATGCCTACATCTCAACTGAAGTGACTTCTGCCATTCACTCACCAGTGTTTTAAGCTTTTCAGAGATCCAGGTACATGCCCCACCCTGGGGGGTCTCTGTCCCAGGACCAGACTGTATCTGTTATGCATATTTGTATCTGTTATATTTTGGAAAGCATGACACGGTCAATGAAGAGGCCAGCTAGTATTAGTAAGACTAAAAGGGAAGTGGCATTTGTTGTGCTTAGAATAGTAGAATTGCAGTTAAACATTTTTATTCCATTTTTGTTAAGATAGAAAATGACAGTACCATCTAATATTTTATCATTTTGTACATTTTCTTTCTTTTAGACGAGAGATTATTTAAATACAAGTAAAATACAAATAAAATTTTAAAAAGACTAATTTAGAGATGATGTATGATGTCTCCACATGTGAACAGACATCATACATATCCATAAATCCCTGCTTCCTTTTTTTGCCCTTATGTATACTCGTGTGTATCCATCCATATGCCTATTCTTTAACAGTCATTGAATGAAATAAAAATAACATGAAAAATAAAATAAAATAAAGGAGCCAACAAAATATGTTCAGTAACACTAGTGTTTATTGAGTCATTGCTATTAGGATGTTATTCACTGTCTAATTTCCAGTTTAGATTTGGTAGAGCTTTTCAAATCTTTCTCTGGTCTGGTGATGAAGCTAAGAAGATATTTGTTCATCAGAATTCCCCCCAGTTGTCTCATTTTGTATTCAGCCTTGGGTTATTTTTTTTTTTCAGGTGAAAACTTAAGGATAAAATTTGCTTACCCCCACAACATTTTAATTTTCTTCAAAATGCCATATTTGTTTTACTTCAGCTCCAATTAGGATTGGTCCTCTATCTGACTATCTGTTGAGAATGTTTATTATGGACTTTTGACAAGCTTATGGATGATTGACAGCATGATCTACCTATTGCTACAAAGTTTCTTTTAATTTTATGTAGCACATGAAATTTGTAATAGATGTGTGAAATTTTAATATGGGTTATATCTAAATAATCATCATTATTTTCCCAATTTTTTTTCTATAAAGTATTAATTTATAAAATTAAAAAAAATTTAAAAATGTATAACTCAGCTTTGCAGAGATTGGGTTGTTGTCTTCAGTTGTGTCTTATTTCAGTATTTAAAATAGTTACCTAACTGTCATGTAGAGTTCTTTATTATTGCTACCTGTTTCTCTCTCCATCTGTTTTTTTTTCTGTTTGTTTTTCAGACCATTTTTTCCCGTTTGGAGATCTTAGCATTGATGATAGCCACTCTGAATCATGATGTTGATCACAGAGGAGTTAATAATTCCTTTATAGAAAGGTAAACATTACTTCTTCATCTCTCACATTTACTCCATTGTTTGTTTTTACTCTAAATTATTTAGACTGTGATTATGTGTATTTCTTTTGATTTGTATTCATCAGTTATCAGTCACTTCCTACTTATATTCTTTCTTTCTTTTTTTCTTTTTTTCTTTCTTTCTTCCTTTCTTTCTTTCTCTCTCTCTCTCTCTCTCTCTCAGGACTCATCAGCCTTTAGCTCAGCTGTATGGACACTCCTCTCTTGAGAACCATCACTACAACCTGTGTGTCTTCATCCTAAACAACACTGTAAGATGTCTCTGCAACACATCTCTCTTTTTTTTTAACCTATAAGTTATCTCTGCATGCACACAACAACATGTTTGTGTGGAGCTCATCTACCTCTTTCATCAAATCGTCCAGAAATTTCAGTATTATTCTGCAATCATTCAATCACAGTTTTTCTCGATCACTTTGGTGCAATTCTTACATGAGGAGCATCATTCTCACCAACTGAATTGCACCAAAGTGATTGAGAAAAACTGTAACTGGATTTTTTATCTGTGCATGTATCTGGTGACCACTAAGTTGTAGTCTTCAGTTTACTTTTCTTACTTTGTCTCTCTCATCATCTTCCAGGGTAGTCAGATTCTCAGCGGTATGTCTGCTGAAGAGCACAAAGCTCTACTACACATAATCAAAAGGGCAATCCTTGCCACAGACCTGACCGTCTACATGGAGTACGTTTGAAACATTAAAAATGTCAAAGAAGATGTAGGTCAAGCATTATGCCAGTCTTGTTTTAACCCATGTTTCTTGTGACTGTTTTTTAGAAGAAGAAAAGAGTTCTTTTCCCTTGCTAACAAAACAGGAGTGAGCTGGAAAAGTGAGAAACAAAGAGACTTGCTCAGGTGAGAATCACACAAATTAGAATCAGGACATATTATGTTGATGTGCACAATGAAGCAAGAGAAGGAGCTTTCTTGTAAGATATTACTTTACCCCACAGGTCAATGCTGATGACGGCTAGTGATCTCTCTGCTATCACAAAGCCTTGGCATGAACAAAAAAGAGTAGGTCTCACAAAATAGTTCTAAATGAAAAATAAAACACTTCATGCTTCATCTCTCAATCCTTTTTCATCACAACCTTAACCTCACTCTTCCTCCTAACAGATTGCCAGTCTGGTTGCCATGGAGTTCTTTGCACAGGGGGACAAAGAGAGGGAAGAGTTCAAAATCAAACCCATTGTAAGTTGAGCTTGCAGGATTTATAGTGTACCAAGGATTCTTAAAATGTTGAGTGGAAGTCACATTGGGATGAGAAAGTGTACACACGTAAATCCTAAATGAATTTAAATCAATATTTTTTTCACTGTACAATAAGAATCCAATTATTTGTGAATATCTTATTTCAACCCCATGATACATTATTTTTTTAGTTTGAAAAGCCCTTCAGGCATGCTGTTGTTTCTTGTTGCTCTAGAATTCCATCTACCCAGCCTTATAACAGTATCATGGTGCAAAGGCTATTCTTTGAAAAAATATGCACAGCTACTCAAACACACACACTGGTATGTCTTATGAGGGGAATGTCTTAATACGTTTAGCTCAAAACGTATTTCTTATCTTTTTATACAGATTCAACAATGGATTTTAAACTGTTACTACCTCTCCGGCTATACTATTCCAAAAATAACAATATCTTTGAAGATATAAAGATTTATCAAGCCTGTTATGTATTTGTGATTCATGTTTTTTCCCGTTCAAAGTTAATTAATTTAATGTAGCTTGCAATGTTATGGGTTAATTAATCTGGAAGAAATATTTATATTCAAGTACTGCATATTTTTGAACCTTTATCTGATCTTTTATAAGTGATTGCTATTCTAACAGCCACTTTATGATTATTTCTCACTAGGACATAATGAACAGAGAAAACAGCACTCGACTGCCATATATGCAAGTTGAATACATTGATGAGGTCTGCTATCCACTCTACAAGGTGTGCTATTACTATTGGTATTGTGTATGCATGTGTGGATAACTGCATATCCTACTTGCATGCTTGTATCTTTATATGTTTTGTCCTTATTGTCATCCTATTCCCTTAATTTTGGTTGTAATTTCCACTACTCTATCAACCATCCTGTCTCTGTCTTTGCCATCCTCAGACTGTATCAAGACTGTTTGATTCCTGCTCTCCATTACTGAATGGGTGTAAGAAGAACAGAGAAAACTGGCTGCAACTTGCTGATGAACAAGAAAAAGAAAACAATGAAAATAATAGTATAGACCCGGCAACACATGAAGACATTCAGGGAGAGACACAGACAGAGGAATGAATAGAGGACTGGAGAGAAGATGAAGACGTGGCTTTGGAAGCAAAAAGGAGGCTTGCCTATGTGTTCTATCTTCATTCTTCTAACTGTATATTGACCTGGTGCTCATACATCAGACCTTTGATGAGTAAATTGGTTAATGTGCTATGCAGTGACCCTGATGGTTATAATTATTCCTGCACTTGTGTCCCAAATAACTTAAAGGATATTGTGCCACGTATATAATGGTAAATGAAATGCATTTATATAGAGATGTATCAAATCGTATCAGCTTCTCAAAGCACTTTACACTAAAAGCCACATTCACTTTTAGTGTAAGGACTTATACAGGACTTATATTCTATCTCTGTATGCAGTGTTTTTGCTATGACACCACTATATTAGAGACAGGATTTGGGATTCAATATTTTGCCCAAGTACAGTTCAACATGCAGAATAGAGAAGCTGAAGATATATCTGACCTTGTAGTTAGGGGATGACCTGCTCTGCCTTCACATTGATTCCACATTAATCTGTCTCCTTAGTAGTGAAGCTGTGAAAGTCTGAGAAATGAATTAGATTATTTCCACACCATATCTGTATTTGTATTTTTATCTGTTCGACACCGAGTTTTGCAAGACCTGGATCCAAAAGAATAGTACTGCTTCCCTTCCACATACTATCAAATTAGTACAGTCATCAGTAGCACAATCAATTTTGTGAACTTTTATTCAACTATTTCTTTTATTAGATGACTAAGATCTCTATATTTATTTGATTTGATCTGATTTTGTTTCCATAATGGCTCTGTGGAGCATTATGACACTGTGCTAATGCTATTAATTGTTCACATTCAAGGCTCTGACTTACTAGGTTATCTTGAAATTTAGCAAAACTGTTAGGAAGAAATGTTATTTCCACTATCTGAAACTGAACAATAAAACTATTGTTCACCACACATTTTACAGCATGTATTTTTAAAACATTATGCAACCTAATATGCTAACGTATTGTTACAAACCTTCTGTATAATCTGCATAACTTTTTGATAGTAAAAGACAAAAGTATGAGTGGCTGGTCTGTATCATTCAGCATGATTTTACATGTGGATTAAAACACATGATCCTGAAAGGTGTTGATGTCGACCTGCAGACACGTTCTCATTTACAAGCCGTATTTTTTCAGAATTTTAAACTAAAAATGTATTTTTTGACACAGATTTTCATCACAGTGAACATTTTCAAATGTGACATGACACACTTTATTTTGAAATGCTACACCTCGTTATTTAGCTAGACTGTAAATTCTGTTACCTGAAAATATTCCACACAAAAAAATATGAAAAGTTTTAAAGTATAAATGGGTATACTCTCTCTCTCTCTGGCCTCTTTGTTAGGTGCACCTGTTCCACTTCTTATTAATGTAAATATCTAATCAGCCAATCACATGGCAGAAATTCAGTGCATTCAGGCATGTAGACATGATCAAGATAAAGTGCTAAAGTTTGAATTGAGTGACAGAATGGGAAAGGAAGGTGATTTAAGTGACTTTGAACGTGGCATGGTTGTTAGTGCCAGACAGACTGGTCTGAGTATTTCAGAAACTGCTGATCTACTGGGATTTTCCCACACAAGTATCTCTAGGGTTTACAGAGAATGGTCCAAAAAGAGAAAATATCCAGGGAGCACCAGTTCTCTGGGTAAAAGTGCCTTCAATTCCAAAAATCAGAGGAGAAGAGCCAGACTGCTTCAAGCTGATAGGAAGGCAACAGTAACTCAAATAAAAACTTGTTACAACCAAGGTATGCAGAAGAGCATTTCTTAATGCAAAACACGTTGAACCTTGAAACAGATGGGCTACAGCAGCAGAAGACCACACTGGGTGCCACTCCTGTTTGCTAAGAACAGGAAACTGTGGCTACATTTTGCACTGGCCAAAATTGGTCAATAGCAGATTGGAAAAACATTGCCTGGTCTGTTGAGTATTGAAATCTTCTTCGTTATTCAGATGGTACGATCAGAATTTGGCATAAACAACATGAAAGCATGGATCCACCGTGCCTTGTTTCAATGGTTCAGTGGTCTGGGGGATATCTGTTTGGCACACTAAGCATTGTTTAAACACCACAGCCTATCTGAGTATCGTTGCTGACCATGTCCATCCATTTATGACCAAAGTGTACCCATCTTCTGATGGCTGCTTCCAACAAGATAACGTACCATGTCACAAAGCTGAAATCATCTCAAACTGGTTTCCTGAACATGACAATTAGTTCACTGTACACAAATGACTTCCACAGCCACCAGATCTCAGTCTCCAGTAGAGCACCTTTGGGATGTGGTGCAACAGGGAGCGGATTCCCATCATGGATGTGCGACAAATCTGCACCAAAATCTCAGATGAATGTTTCCAGCACTTTGTTAATTAAATCTATACCACGAGGAATTAGAGCAAAAGAGACGGGGGGCGTTTGCATTCCGGACCTGTGGGTGGCACTGGTGCTCTTAAACACGCCGCAGTTGCTGCCAATTTGCAGAAGAAGACTTCAACGGAGAGACAAGAGGAATAAAATGACAGGGCGCGCAAAAAGAAAACCCAAATCCGTTCAGGTAAATTCACTTTGTTTTGACCACCCCTGTTTGGTGCAGAAATATGCCTTTAAAACGGCAGTCTTACCAAACGAGGCGCGGTCCTCTGTGTGCAACAGAGCAGCTGCTGTTAAACTCAGTGGGAAGAAGTGTTTAGCACCCTGACCGAGCAGCAGTGGTTAAGACGACAACATGGCAGCAGCTCTGCAGGCTGGTCCCACAACGCAGCTTGTTCAGCGATGCTCACAGTACACACCTGACTTAAATGGGACGCACTGGACCATAACTGGGCCTTTATGTTAGCTGGCATATGTTCGTACCTCGTTCACACTTCATGTTTCTCTAGTCTGGCGTCAGCAGGCACACTTTGGGTGTCTTTATTTGATCCGTGCTTTTATCCAATAAACAATAATGAGCCCCATAACATCGGTTTGCTGAAGTGCAACTATTGGGTGAGATTTCGATCCCTAATCTAACTGCACGACTCTGCAGTGGACACAGCTGTACTTATTGTGCCAGGTCGTTAATTCTGATACAGCAAGCCTACAGTAAACATTGCTTCTGTGGGGACCATGATGCTCAATAATAATAAATGGAGATGTTTCGATTAACCTTTATGAGTGTTTTGGAGGCTGCTGTATGCAACAGTGTAGTCTACCATCACTGATGTAACCTGGGTGGTTGATACCAGTTTTTTGTAAGCCTGTTGTATCAAAATGAATAATTTGGAGCTTGGTGTAATACATAAACAGGAACTGTATGTATATTATAGCTGATTAATTCTCCTGCATTTCATTTCTTTAGGAAAGAGGCACAGGCAATGGAGAGGTGAAGAAAGCCCGAATTGAAGACTCCAACGATGTGCCGCTGTCAGGAGTGAAATCAGAGCAACGTGATGAGCTGATGCAACTGTACAGTTTTCAAATGCCAGAAGATCTGTACCACTTCTGGGAATTCTGCAATGAGCTTTGCTCTGACAACCCCCGTGGTATGATCTTTATACTAGTCTCGATAGGGTGGAGCCACTGAGTTTAGTGCTACTTATTATTTCAGTCTAATACAAAGTTAAAGCAAAAATAAAATTTTCAGTGTGACAGTCAGTGGTTACTGAGTTCAAACTAAACATATCTGCTATTAAATGTACTTCAAGATGAAACCCAGAAGTAAATTTGAAGCTTTCTAAACTATTAGATGCTCAACCATTGTAATGAACTTAAACCTACTCATCATACTCACTCTCTAACCCATACCCTCTTCTGTGCACAATCCATGGTTACCGGCTTTCTGTGAAGACCATGATCTGCCTCTTGATTGGCTACTGTTCTTTATTTCATCGATTTTTGTTAAATTTCTGAGTAGGGGCTGTAATACAGGTGTGAAAAAGATAACACAGTAGAAGACAGAGGCAAGCACGTAAATGTAAATGACACCAAAGCATCGTAGAAACAATTATCTACCAGTGTGGCAGCTAGCCTTCCAAGATTTACTTGACAGAAAGTTTATCTGCATTTGGTGCTTGGGTGTTAACTGTAGACCCACATTTGAGGGGGGGAGGTGATGAGTTTATATTTTCCAGTTCTGTTTCATTGTATGCAGATGTTCTTGAAGGTGTTGTGGTCAGTGGTAGTGTACATATTGCAGTAGAGTACAGTCATTGATCATTTAGTCTATTAAAAATTTTAAGGTAACAGTTTAACAATTTTAACTTTGATTTTTGGTGTGATTTTGAATCCATCCCTCAAAGGGTTGATGATTTAGGTTTCCACTGACTGTTATGTAATTTTGTTCTCAACAGATTGGACAGTGTGTGTCAGTAAAGATTTTGGTTTTATATTCTGCTTAAGTATTTTAGCAAATATGTACTATAAAACAGTCTGTCTATATGAATATATTTCATCAATACTTTGCACTTAAATAATGCCTCTGTGCCAGCGGTTTCTGTATCAGTATATTGTTATTCTCTGTAGGGGCTCTGAAAGAGTCACTGGGATTGCAGCTGGTTGGACCGTTTGATATTTTGGCAGGAGCTCACAAAAACGCCAAGAATCGCCACCCTAACTTCCACCTTCACTGGCGATATTTTTATGACCCACCAGAGTTTCAGACCATACTTACAGGGAGTGAGGACAGCCAGCATCACATTGGTTACTACAGGTATAGAACGCAACATCTGAATTGTGTGATGCTCTGCTTTTATTACAGTCTTGTAGCTTCCACCAGAGACTGCTTCAAACAGTTACTCTACCAACTAATGTGAAAGAAAACAGTGGGGGTTGTGTGAAATGATAATATGAAAACAGTGGTAACTATATGTAACTGAGCATGAGTGGTTCTGTTTTTATTTTTACTGCCTTTCATTGTTCCACCAGAGATACTCCAGACTCCCTCCCTTCTTTTTGTGGAGAAAATGAAGCCAAGAGGGGCTGTACTATAACACAGATGGGGGACAACGTGTTTGCTGCAGTCCAGTGAGTGTTAACCACCACAAATTCACCATATATCACTTTGTATAATCTAGCTTCCAGGTTAAGAAAGAAATTTTAAGTTCTTGTGCCATTAAGGAGCCAGTTAACCGCTGGTAGTGCTGATTTTATTTCCCACTATCAGTAAATTTCACAATAAACTGTCTAATTTAAATATATACAGTGGGGCAAAAAAGTATTTAGTCAGCCACCAATTGCGCAAGTTCTCCCACTTAAAAAGATGAGAGAGGCCTGTAATTTTCACCATAGGTATACCTCAACTATGAGAGACAAAATGAGAAAAAAAAATCCAGAAAATCACATTGTCTGATTTTTAAAGAATTTATTTGCAAATTATGGTGGAAAATAAGTATTTGGTCACCTACAAACAAGCAAGATTTCTGGCTCTCACAGACCTGTAACTTCTTCTGTAAGAGGCTCCTCTGTCCTCCAGTCGTCACCTGTATTGATGGCACCTGTTTGAACTCGTTATC